>CABFVX010011364.1:0-10940 GCA_902151425.1 Timema shepardi | reverse complement strand
GGAGTAACAACAGATTCACTCACAACTTCACTTTCACATTTTCATACTTCACAAAGTGTATATTTATTAATCAAACATGTAATTACATTTCAGGAATCATTCACAACTTCACAATCAATCATTACCATCCTTCATTAGATATTAAAAAAAATCATCAATTCACTGTATCACCCTCACTCCATGAGGATAAGGGTTAGCATATGCTGCCGGTAACTCGCAAAGAAATTCAGCCCTTTCGCAGGCGGCCTTGCTTGACGCTTCTGTCAGGTGGGAACGTTCTGAGTCGGGCTACAAAACAATTCAAACCGTGTACTTTGTACAAACAATTTATTGGTACCAAGTCATATGTATTTAAAGCTCATGCAACGAGAATAAGGGTCTGTGAAAACAACCTGTAACTCGCATATCAAATCAGCCAAAACTTCCCCATCTTGTCAATGTAATTGTTGGCAAGTGGGGTGGTGTCGGCAAAAGGGGAAACCCGTAAAAAAAGAAAAAAAGAAAAACGGGTAAGTAAAATGTAAAATAACTACAATTATGTTCGTGGAGGTATCTTGTATATATTTTATGTCTCTTCTTCCTGAGAAAGTCATAAATGCTTTTAAAAAATTACATTTTTCAGAAGAATGGACGAATGGAAAATGTAATTGATTTGTTAGAAATCATGTTCTTAAATAAATACTTATAATTTCGTATAAAGTTATTGGTGGCTGGACATGAATATACAGTAATATCTAGTATTATTATAGCGACAAACAAATGGTAACTACTTTATCACGGTAAATATTCATTCCATGAGGCAGTTAATGTATTATGATTGTATTTCAGACTCCATTGG
This sequence comes from Timema shepardi, assembly GCA_902151425.1. Taxonomy (NCBI): domain Eukaryota; kingdom Metazoa; phylum Arthropoda; class Insecta; order Phasmatodea; family Timematidae; genus Timema; species Timema shepardi. Next base: position 10,102 of record CABFVX010011364.1, on the reverse strand, counting down.
TGATATGGGAAAATATTCGCACAGTGAATGGGGCACAGATATAAGAGTCAGAGATGAAGGTGATATGCAAATTATATTCCTATTCCTTTTTGGAAATGATAATCAGTTAATCAAATTGTTTACGTAACATTGTGAGTGGCTTAGTGCTAAATGAAAAAGAAGTAACATCTTTCTTGCTCAGGGTGTAGCCCATGGGTAAAGAAACGTAGGTACGAAAATTTTAAACAGTGTTATTATTTGACAAAATTAAAAGCTTTAATTCCTCTTCGAAATGGATATCTGTTAAATCTTTCACATACTCAGCAACTTAATCCAATAAGAAGAATAAGAAAAAGATGCGTTTTAGAAAATAAATATCTACCTTATGATTTTATTTTAGCTTTACAGAGAAACACTGGTACTGCAGAGTTGATAAAGCATTACTGATGCTTTATCCCCCTGCATCAGTGTATCATGGTCCTTCGCCTGGCATTATAAAAAAAATGCAAGAAAGCAAAATTGATGAACGAAATTGCAATAGAAAACATTCCCCCAAGATATATGAATATATTTCCGGTTAGTCCGGAAGAAGTTCACTTTATGGATGGAATAGGACATATATATTCACTACTGTTTGTGGTCCTTTCGAAGACTAAAACATTTGTTGAATTAGCAATTTTTTTATTTGGACAGAATTATAAAGTTTTGAAACAGACTAATGCAATATTCAATTACGTAGTTTTTGACACGTACGGGAAATCATCAATAATATTTAAAGAACAATAGAGAATTAGCTGGTGAAGATTCACTAATTGTGAGAATAAAAAGAGGGAACACACAACTTCCTAAATAGTAATCTAGATACATACAGAGTAAGGAAAGCAAAACCCGTATTTATCTGTTCACATCGAATCTCATTTTACAGAATGCTTATGTTCCAAAAATTTGACCTCTTGTGTTGGAGAGTTTTTGAATAGAATTGAATGCTCGGAGAAAATCTACAAACAATATGATTCCAGGGTAACACATTTCGTAAGTTATCACGTGAAGGTTGATTCTAGAATGTTCTTTCATGCCTACGAAGCTGTTTAACAGAACTATTAATGCGGTATTTTTATTCACTGTCCTGACACGGACGTTTTTATACTTAGAATTCGATTTTGGAATCATTCATAACTGTTAGTTGTATATGTATTTTGATAATTGCCGGGGTCAGGGAAAATAGATGTCTTGTATGCCTTATTGTTTCAGAGTATTATGGGGATTCAGTCAGTGAAGTTCTGAATGAATTACATGTTCTTACAGAGTGTGACACAAGTAAACTGGGTACAAAAAAAAGCCCTAAAATCCCCATAAGCAAACAGAAAATATTGATACTTGGTTTCTTAAACCAAAATACATTTGTGGAAAATCAACTAAACCTAATTGAGTTGTTATATTTACAGCATATCAAGAAGCCTTGACAAACTTTTGATGCGAGTTTGGCACATTTTATTTTGGGTCAAACCTAACTTCTAAATAATATTGGTATTCACGTGCTCCGAGCTTTAGCTCAACTTCATGTTTGGGAGAGTTCATTAAAAGCATTTGTTGAGCCCCTTGATTTATTGAGATTTGGCTACGCTACTGATACTTAAGGTAACATATGATAAGTTCTTATGAAATAGTCCGTGTACAAAATGTGCTTTTCCTTTGCTAGTGACAACATGTATGTTTGAAAAGTGTTTGATTTGTAATTTAAGTGAAACTTGGTTCTGTTCGTACTGTTCCTGTCATGTTAACGGCTGCAAGAACTTCAACATCAACGAACTAATTACTGACGAAGAAGAGAACTGTGAAGAAGCTAATTGAATTTAACTTTTCATGTTGAGTAAAACTACATTATTTTGAGGACTAACCAGTCACCACTGTTTAACATTTAATTATTAATTTTTTTAAATAAGTGAAATGTATTTTGTTTATTAAATTTTAATTTGTTAAGGCATAAAACAAAACTAATTTATATAACATACTTTTATATAGATTAAGTTCCCTACATTGAGTAAATGTTGGTATTAGTAAAAAACAGTGAGCTATTCTTCTCTCCCACGTGTTTTCAACCATCTCCGGAATCGAAAAAATCATTTCTCATACTCCTCTGGGTCCCCAGAACATGCAATAGAAAACAAATTTGGTCATAATTGAAATACAAACTCAAAGTAAGCAAGCGCCAGCAATATAAGTGTTAGCCTGTTGAAGTTATCGACTGTTGACTAGTAATTTAATAAAGGAAAATGTAAATTAAAGTAAGTTTAATCAAAATGATATTATTATATTTATTATTATTAGTAGTAGTAGTAGTAGTATTAATAGCCCTGTAATTCTACTAATTAGATGCTGTTCCTAAACTGACTCCTCCAGCCTGTCCTATAAGCAGCTTCCTTTATCACATCAAAACCATATTTTTTTTCCTTTTCTGATATCATCCATCAGTTGCATTCGTCGTACTCTGATTCCCTCTTCCATTCTCAATCAATAAACTATTTCTTCTCTTAATGTGAACCATCTATGTGTTCTCTTTTTTCCTCAGGACCAATGTTACTGGTTTATTATTGTTATTTTACAGGGATTTATAATATCTACAGAAGGGACAGCCGCAATTCATATTATTTGACGTGTGAATACTAAATATGGATATATTAACATTTAGAGCTGTTAGATAAGGACATTCCTATTAAAATTTGACCTCAACTCCGAGTATTACTACCCGGCAAGAACATATACATAATTACACTAATGGTGCACGGCCATAATATATAATTAAGAGGAAATATAGTTGCATTTGCTTTGAGGAATTGTGTAAAAACTATTTGTAGATAAAACACCACCAGCACAAGCAGAAGGGGATCCAGCCCATGACCTTCCCGGTCACCGATATATAGGATCAGACTGTACCCTCCTCTATTCGTTCTGTCCCGCACGCAAGAGGTCGCCGAACAGGAAATATTGGAATGAAAACTCTAGAACTGATATTACCAGACAAACTAATTAAAATTAACAACTTTATCAATATTTTATCATCACTCACGATATTACTGGAACTTTCGATTGCAAGGCTCAGCTTTAGACGTTACCTGTATTCATCGTCAGGAACTATCTGATGATGGCGTGCTGGTCGCAGGTACAGTCCCGTTAGCAGGAACCATTAAAACATTGAACGTAATAATTAATGTGACCTTGTGGACATGACAGACTTATTTTATGTGTGTCACAAAAAGTGCTATCACCCGCTTTATTTGTCGAATGGTCTAAGACGTCGCTCTCCCAATAGATTGGACTGCCAACAAGGCAGTACTCAAACCCCTTTCAAAATTTAATGAACACATAATATATAGATTTATTTATGGTTCAAACCATACAAAAATTAAGGCACAAGTATAAATTAGGAGGCTGTGTTATCGTAAAAAGCACTTCATAGAGCTTCTAGAGGTGTTCAATATTTTGAATTTTTCTAGCCTTTAGCAGTTGGGAGATGTTCCCATCAGCCTCACTCTTCTTGAAATTATTGGCTGGTGACGGCCTTGACTGCTGATGACGGGGAGATCTTGGTTTGAATCCTGGTAGTACGTTCCAAATGTAGTTTTTCTTTATTATTTTTTCACTCCCTTTTTCTCCATGTGGGTACACATTCTCTAAACTAATCCTTAATCCCTTGATGTAATTAGCACACATTAGTGTATCAAGAACGTGTAGTAAAACGCATTGCTAAAATAAAATTTAATAAATGTCTTTGCCAGTAAAGGGCTAAGGGTGGAGAGTTAAAATATCCAAATGGATATTTTCAAAATTTCAAATGCCAATAATTTAAAAAAGCATTAAAGCAAAAATATAAAAATTTGTTTAATTATTTAATTATTTGTGGTATTTAACGTGTACTTTTTGAACTGATTTATTATATATCAGCACCAGAAAATGTCTATGAGCGATAACTAAAGGGCCCACCAATTTTTCAGCCAAGGTATTTTCATACACCTTCCCTGACATAATCGACATGAAGCCAATGGGGTTACTTCCGATACAAAATAAGTAGTGCTAAGAATTATTTTTTTCAGTCAAGGAAAATCCCTCGGCCCCGTCTGGGTTTGAACCCACAAGCATCGGATCCTGGGGCGTGTACTTCACCAAGGTCAACAGAAAAAAAAGTTGTGAAAGTTTTTACTGGCAAAAGTAACAGATGGTCAACATATGGGCCTGTCAATCGTATGTTTTGGCGTATGGATGCATAAAATTAGATCTGATAGACTTTCCCAAATTTCAGGTAAGCTTATTTGTAGGGATATCAGGGTTAATTTAATTTGTCTGACTGGAAATATAACGCAATTTGAATTTTTTAAAAAGGGGAATGATTGCATGTTATGGACTTGCACAGACTGGGAGCGTTGTCTCGTAAATAACTAGGTCATCAAGGATTCGTATTCTGACTGAAATAAACCAGACTAACATGAGTGGTTCTGTGTTAAATATATCAGCAGATAGGATACGTCAACACTCAATAGTTCGCGGGTTTCAAAGTCTAGAGAGCAACATACCCATCAGGTCACGACGATTGTTAGCTCTCGACATGGCCGGAATAAAATATTGTAGATATGATCTTGTGAGAACTTGGTCAATGATAATATAGGTAAAATATAATATTGTCTTATCCACAGGTGAATACAGAATTGATTAAGATAGAATTTTAGATTGCGTCTATGCAATTGGGGAATGAAGAAATAACAAACGTTCAAATACCTGGCTTCTTCAATTTACTCATTGCCTATGGCAAAAAGTTCAGGCTTATGGATAGACATTGAACTTCAAAACAATGAATCTGTTCGCCAAACGCTTAAGATGTGTACAACATTATCTCTAAAACCTCTGACTACATGGATGAAGGATGGATGAGTATCATGGCTGAGGCTCCTCAAAACGACGGATCAACAAAGATCTTGGACTATTTTACTGACCTGTGGCTCCAGAATCACAACATATCTATCAAAACGTGGAACGTCGCAGGTCTGAGTAATTTAACAACCAATGCTGGGGAAGGATGAAACCACAAGCTCAACTCACCTATGGGGAAGAAACAACCTAATATTTTCAAGGTCATGCAGATTTTGAAAGAATACGCCTAATAATCAGCTTTCCAAAAACGGTATTATGAAAGTTGTGATCCAAGTATAAAGAGAAGTAAACAAAACCTACAAGTGACCAGAGTATTCACAATATTTTAAAATTTTCAGAAAACACAAGTACTTTAATAAATTTCTCCAGGCACTCAGCTGCACTACAAAATTTAATTGAATTTCAAAAAAACACATGGTAATGGAAAACCAAAAATAAAAATACAATGAACATACTGTTCTGCATTAACTTTTAACACTCCTGAGTTGTGACATAAAAAATAAAATATATATTAAAAAAAACAGAACCAAGACAAAGAACGAAATGTTATGCATGAACTATGAACATGCCTAACCATGTGTTATAACAATCAATAGACAGTACAAAATAATTTATTTGCTGTTTAACCCCATGCAACCATCCCATGAATAAAACACATCCATACTTGATGATAGCTGTCAACACATGCTCCACTCTTTCTCTATTTCGTCCACTGTGACAACCCACCGGCTATTTATTGTGTTCACATCAAACTCAGTCCGCAACTAATACGTCTGGAATCGACATGTAACTTTTTTATCTCACGTAAATAATGGGAAATTAAATACATCATCAATGCTTGTAAATGCCATCTAATCACATACACACGACGATATTTATTTTTTAACTATTTATATTATCACTTTATTTAAAGAATTTATTAATAGATCAATACCCTGTGATTATATACTAAAAACCCAAATGAGTTTTTATAACAAAGTTAGCTGATGGACTGTTATTCACTGTTGGGTGGTTTATATTGGCTTCAGTCACTTCAATATTATTTGATCTGGATTTGTTGAGTGAATATTCTCTTGATATTGAAGGTAAATATTATGTATTATTTGTGAAATTTTTGACCTGAGTGGACTTGTGGACATGATCAAACAAATAGAAAGTAAGTAGGGAGTCATCGGAAAAAATATTTGTCTTACAGGTGTATACGTTACCTAAGGATGTTGTTATATGTTAATAATCTTATGGCTGTGGCTAGCAAATATTTTGAAATGGTTTCTTCTTTGATTTCCTGAGATATAATATTTCTTTATACTAAAAATTAATGAGTTTAAACTTAAATGTTGTTCAATCCTCGGTCCCGTTACAGATTTATCTGATTACCAAACCCCTCCTTCACCTCTGACAAGACATATTGTGAATGTGGGGAATGCAAGGCCTCCACCGTAGTTCTGATTTCACGTTAAACTGTAGGTCCTTCATTTCATCTCACTATCACCCTTACATTACACATTAGCGTAAGTACGTATAGCCCGAACGGGTAGTAATACGCGGTGCTAATATTAATAATAACTTAAATATTTGAGATATATGGAATCCAAAATTTAATATTGTTCACAATATATATTATCAATATATTTATAATAGTATATTTGACTAAATCTTCAAATCTTCAAAACTTTTATTCAATTCAATTAAAAACAATTTAAACTGATGATAACATAAAAATGATATAATTTGATAACATAATATTAATATATATTGATATAGTACTATAACAATTTTTTGCTTAAGCACTATTTATTTGGTCATTAAAACAATCTTATCACATATTGAACAAAAGCACATAATATCGTTTAGTAAGATTTTTTGAAAAGGCACAAAATACTCATAATGAAAGTGACCTAGATATGAGGATATATTCAAAATAATATAACTTCTTTGATAACCTTTACATAATTATATAAATAACTTCAAAAAAGTAAATATTGCATTAAAGTCATAATAAAACAAGTAACAAACATTAAAAATAATTTTCGTTGAATCTGTAAAATATTACTTTAAGAAAACATAAATTCAAAATCATATTCATAATTTGGCTAACTTATCTAGTCTTGTAAGTTTCGTAAGCTTTGTAGGATTTTTCTAAACTTATTTTTGTTAGGTTTACCCCAATTTCCAATTTTAATTACATGTTGGGTTAGTGTTTAATATAATTATTAAATTTGTTGAAGAAGATCATCTGTTACCTAAAAACTAAACTAATATACCACTTTTATTTCGTTTGACTAAAATATAATACTAATCTTACATTTAAAATTCAACAAACAAATAATAGATCTTAACAATTTATAATGAATTACCCATATTTAATTTGTTGTTAATTTTGTTAGATTGAAATTTCCTCTAACAAATTGTGTCTTGGAATAATATAAGAATTCAAAACCTAAAATGAATGTTTGTGTAGTAGGTTTGATTTGATAATACCAATTATTTTAAAAAGTGTGCTAAAACACGTTGCCCAATAGTTATTATAATTATTGATAATTCACTTATAAACTCATATATTAAGAGATTTAGGTGCTTATGGATGTTTCAGAGAGTAAATATTTTTTTAATCATGACTTTGTGTAACACCAGTAGATAAAAAAATATGACTTAGGTTTTTTTTACGGTTCAAAAATTGAAGCAAACTTTGAAAATATATCACATAGACATTATATTTTCACTCAATATACGTGACTAAAATGCATAAAATAATAGGGTATTGTGAAGGATGACACATTATAATGTGTTACATACCCTGTACTCATCACAATACATTGTTAGGATAATCCAATCTTGAAGATTAGGGTGGGCAGGACATGCAGCGTGAATGGAATAATCTAGAACCTTGTTCAGGTTATTTATTGGCAAACCCAATGGGACGATATCAAAAGAAATACCAAGATATATATGGGAGGATAGCATTAGAATGGACATGAAAGAGATAGGGTGTAATGAGGTGGAATGGATACTTTTACTTCAATATAGGGCTAGGTGTCGTTCAATTCTCATCTAGAGTTCCTAATTCAATATGTTAAATTAGTAAAGTGCATTAATATCATTGTCATCTTGAACAGATAGTTTGAAATATATTATGATAAATTTGTAATTTACTCTAAAATAAACAAATTAGAAAATGAGGTCAAACAAAACATTCTTTATATTATGATTTTTTACAAAAATAAAATTTTAAAATATGGGAAAATATTTCTAATACAAAATAGATACACCCTTCGGGCAATATATTTTGGTTCAAGTTCATTAAAGATGTATTATATGATTGATTAATAATTTTATCTAGTTTATAAATATGAAGTAATATTTTAAATGTAACTTGTTTAATATCATTATCTTTAAATTTGTCCCACATATACTTGGGACATTCAGGCTAATTACCCACTGGTTAAAATAATTTGTTGGGAATAAATTATTTCAGTCAACCGACTTGGACAAGAGTTCGATGCTGTGGGACAAAACAATAATTTATCAAATAAAATAAAACTTTCTCCTATAGCCAACCTGGCGACGGGCGTGAAAAACACGATTGTAGATATTTCTCTAACCATTTGTGTTTATTTACTAAAGTAGAAGAAGAAGAAAAAGATAAATCAAAGACTAGTCTGCGAATTTAGGTTTCTTCCCATTTATTACAAACATTCTAAGAAAATCTTTTTTTCATGAACATTTAAATCACAATCATTCTAAAACGCACACTCGAGGCTGTTACGTACTGCAGTACTATTCGAGAACGTTAATAAAGTGGATATATGAACCTCCGTGGTTTGATTTGTTCTTAGAACGTTTCCATTGAACATTTTACCGCCGGACTACGTCTAAACGTTGTTAGAAGTCCGAGAAAAAAAATCTTCTTCTAAATCAAAGTTTTGTGGTCATATAAATAGTCCAATTTAAAAAAAAAGTACATTTGTTCGTTTAAGAGTGTTTCTTAGTAATCAAGCAAAAGGTTTTTTGTTTGATGTTGGTTTTGTTTCAACCAGTGGGTAAATGGCCTTAGACATACCAATGTTCACGGGGATTAAACAGTCAATCTCATCCTTTCCGATTTTTCAATAATGAAATGTTTGGGGCTAAAGTCCCGGCTGAATATATTAAGTCGATTAGTTCTATTACTTTTTAATGGAAAATTAAGGTATATTACATCTAATATACATTATCAATGTAAATGTACAGATTTAGTAATAGTAATAATACGAGCATTCATTTTTATTTTTATTATGAATAAACATACAATGTTTTTAAGTTTATTGTAATTATTAATTTCTGTTTTTCATTTTCAGATGTTACAATATCGTATTATATTGGCTGTTATAACTACATTAACTACGTATGACATTTATTCCAAAGGTGAAATCTCTACCACGTCTTGGGCACAACGTTTAATTGTATATAATTTTACTTCAAGTATAAATACCATTATCTATCAATATTTCCTACAAAATAACTACTTTATTATTACAGACCACGACGGTACCACTAATGCTGAAGTTATTAATGTCCTTCTAAGAATTGTCCATGACTCTAAGTGCACCCAAGTGGTATCTTTACAAAATCATTCACAAGAAAATAATTTCACCCAACTTATTCGTCATGATAATGTAGAAAACAGTGTGGGTTTTATTATATTAAGAAATACAACTGCGGGGAAATGTTTTGCAGACCACCATTGGAAGAAATCAGCCTTCTGGAACCCTCAAGCGTTCTTCCTAATTATCATCACAGAACCTCTAACTCAAGGGACAGAAGAAACTATTGAAATGTTGAAAGACTGTTGGGATAGGTTCAATATACTGAACATGGAAGTAATTTTTTGGGGTCTTACTGTTTTGGAAGGTGAAGTCAACAACATAAGCCCAAGCAATAATTGGTTAGGACTAAGATCTTTGAGCTACAATCCATTTACTGAATACGTTAATTATTTAGATTTATTTAATGAATATACTAATGATAACATAGACAAAATGTTTACTGACAAACTCAGAGATACCAAAGGGTTTTTAATCGAAGCCCCAATTATAGGCTCTCACCCACTACTTTTTGATTATGAAGACGAGTCGAATGAAAGTGTCACATTATCTGGACCAAATGGAAAATTATTCAACGCTTTAATTGAAAAATTGAATTTAGTTGCAAATATTAGTTA
>CABFVX010011363.1:0-10944 GCA_902151425.1 Timema shepardi | reverse complement strand
TGAGCACTCCTATGGAGTGTCTCAAATGGGTATTTTATCTCTTTATCTATTACCTATATCGTTTATTATTTTGTGTATTTGCCTGTATATTCTGCAGGTAATTTATTATGTGTCTCCCCTATGGGGATTATACTAGATTCTAATATATTTCAAGGCCCTAATGACTGTGTGGTATTTTATTCAGATACTTTACATTCCTCTTCACAAGATTGTAAATACTCACTTACTGAATCAAATATTCTTTTAATTTTCACTTTTTTTGTATCTATTTCTTATCATAAAGGAAACTATAGCAAAAAATATAACATAGATTTTCACTTATTTCTACTTCAAATTATAAACTATTTATCACACCAAGGGAGTATCCTAGTAACTATTTGGGAGCAGTAACAAGGCAGCTCCTGGAGCTTTCGACAAAAAGTGAAGCTACCTGGTTTTTGACCCCAACCCTTATATTTCCTTTTATTGTGGAGTTTCACCAGAATGCATTTGGTCATTTATTTAAATAAACATATTGATAATTCTTGAATATAGTGTTTAAATGTATATTTTGTTAGTTTTTACTCATAGGCTAGTCATAATATTATGATTTAATTTTTAATACACAATATATAGATTTATAAACATATAAAAACAAATTAAGTTATACACACTTATAAATAGTAGTAATAATTTTTTTACATAGTGCCTTACTACCTGTTCGGGTTATCCGCATATATGATATTTACTCTAATTTGATAGGTATGAGGATGGAAAGCACATTTGAGTTGTAGGAGAGTAGGAAAGCATTTAGGAAAGACCATCTTTGGTAGACCTGACCCCAATCTCCCCATCTTCAGCTGACCTGACCCCAATCTCCCCATCTTCAGCTGACCAGGGTGTCTAACATAAAAATTATGCCTCAGACCTCTCGGTTGTGTGTTTTCCAACGAGAGATGTTTAAGTTGTCAAATAAGGAAGGAATTGTTGAATGCAATGACTGTCCCTCCAGTGGCGGCAGTGATGCAGTGAAGATTGTAGCAGTTGACCTCCAGGCAATGGCTCCTTTACCTGGAGTTGTGACCTTACAAGGAGATATTACCAAATTGACCACTGCACAGGCCATCATTGGATTCCTGGAGGGAGATCAGGCAGACTTGGTTGTGTGTGATGGAGCTCCCGACGGTTGGTACTTTACACACTTGGATTGACCCTGTGATTCAAGCCATAGGCTGATAGCATAACAACCTTATAAATATATATTTTAGGTATATTATATAATTATGTAATTAAATATGCTAATTTGTCTAAAAAATACCTTCATGATCTTTTATTTCTTAATAAGTAAAAAAATTTCTTACTCTAGGTTGACTACTAATTGTAAATGTTATTTTTGTCTAGTTGCAATCTTTTTATACATTTTTTTAAATAGCCTAAATGACTTGTTTACATATTTTGTGACATATGGAAACAATGAAACAAATTAAGTTGCTTTTCTTCTTTTTTTTTTTGACAAAATGAGGGGTTATTAAATTTTATGTTGAATGGTATCGAATAGGCTATTGAGTATCAAAGAGATTAATTGATAGTGTCGAGAAAAGTAGATACCGGCCCATCACTAAAAAAAAGTGTTCATTTTGGGGCTTTAATCTTATTTTCTTTCGAGATAAACCCTTTTTGCACAAAAATTAACCAAAATTTACATTATAAACTAACATTTTGTTGTAATTAAAAAATTTGAGTGATGAAGGTACTAAGGAATAATCATATGTTTATTACCTCAAAACTTTACACATACATTTAAAATCAATGTACATTGTACTCAAAATGGACATATCATTTAAAAAGTTTGTATTAGTATTTTGTTTTATTCAAGTTTAAAAAAACAAAATATCCCCTGCTTTTGGCGATACTGTAGTTAAGCCATAAGGCAGATAACCAAAAGTTTACTGTACTTCTTTTCAAATACAGAGTGGCTGAATTTCTTGCTGACAGAAGCGAGTGTGGGTTTTTCGAGAAAATTACATCAATAACGCCACTCACATTAGTATGGTAATTTCTAGGAAACACCATTGCGCAACTTGTGACAAAAGAGAGGAAAGCAAAGTAATTTGAAAATGTCGTTATAATTGAAAGTGGGCTAAAAAGCGAAGCGATTAAGTCGAGGTATGCCTGTATTTTGAAACTTTTTAAAATATATAATCAAATATATTTAATGGTTGTACATTGTACACTGCCACTTAAAGTATTTAATAGGTTTGATATTTAACTTTAATTATTACAGAAGTTAAAGTCCTCATAACATTTGCGCCTGATCACACCCATTTTTTTGTTTCTTTATAGTTACTGGTCTTCATGACATTGATGAATACATCCAGGCTCAGCTACTTTTGGCTGCTCTGAATATCAGCACACACATACTCAAAAATGGAGGAACATTCCTGGCCAAGATATTTCGAGGTCGGGATGTTTCGGTACTCTACTCACAGCTCAAGCTCTTCTTTGAGAGACTCACCATTGCCAAACCTCGCAGTTCTCGTAACTCTAGCCTTGGTGAGATTGATTGACTTTTCACAACTTTGATAGGCTTTAAAATCTAATATTAGCAGTTAATTATTTGGTTTGAAAGTTAATGGATCATCTCTTATACAAGCTTTTTGACTAACATTGTCATTTTATGTTTCCATTAGAGAATCTCATTTCAAGGGGATTCACAAAATTAATTATCTGTACCCAACACAAATTTTAGCACACTCAGCCTATACTTTTTGTAACTCCAATGGAATTTAGAATTAAAGTTAGGCTGATTCTCTGTCCTGATGATCGATTGATAAGGGAGGGGAACATAAAGTTGTGTTAGAGCGTGGCCTGCTCAATAAAAGTCTAACCCCCCCACACCCTCATTGTAGAGTCTGTTCATGATAGGTTTTTTACCTGGATGACAGTTCAAAAATCATATAAGATTTTGGGCTGCCAACACTTGTAAAAGATCGCTGTTTTATTATAAATGTTTAAGTTTTTCAATTACCTTTTATATTTAACATTTAAAATAATATAAACTTAAGTTTTCTTATACTATTTCACTACAGTACTTTTAATAATTTATTTTCATCCAACTTGAAACAATATTTTAAAAATGATTAAAAGTACTTATTCTTAGTTTTGAAACGTTATCAATCATATGTAATATAATACATACATTAATACCTAGTACAGGTATCGTATTTACTTAGAAAAGAGAAAATAATTGTCATTTTCTTATTTATAATAAACTATTTTATAATTTTTTACCGTATTTCGAAATATTTAACCAAATAAAATATTTTTATCCACTGCGTGGGTGCATCATTGTAAATAACTTATTTTCGTCATGTTCAACCACATAGTTTAAATTTGTCAGTCGTCATTTTCAAGCTATGTTCGTTAGACCTTTTATAAAAGTACTGTGGATAATAATTTTTTTAAATGTAATAAAACGGTAAATAAGCTTTGTGTTGGACTTCAAATAAATATATAAATAATACTGGCCAAAATTACTGTAGTTAACTATCACATTCATATATTATCATCTGTTTACATTACAGTTATCCAAAGGGATAGATGTCAGCTGTTGGCGTAGGGATGTATTAGGGACTATTTCTAGTAACATTTTGAGCTGTCACCCAAGTAAACTTAGGTCGTGAATGAATCAAAGTAATCAGAACTTTGTAGAAAGACCTGTATAGGTGGCGTGTCATCAGTGCACATGGAGAGTACTCGTCCACTTCCGTAGTGTGACGTACATGGTCGGTTTATCCATGAATCATGATAGATCCAGTGCCTGGTATCGAGTTAAGTTAAAAATAACTCAATATTTAATGTAAAAAAACCACAAATAATGTATTCACTTTATGATTTATTTAAATTAAAAAACTAAACATCAAACCAAATTAACTTTTCTGCATCTTTTATTTGTAAATTCAGGAATAAGATCAAAAACATTTGTTGTTGCATTACATCACTTTCAATTGAGGCTGTTAGAATCAAAGGGGTGTGTATATGACAAAACCATGATTCTTTAATAAGAAGCCTTAGAGTTAAGATCATATATAAAATTCTGAGAAGTATTATCCTTTTGAATGGTACCACTACTATCTTAGGATGTTTTATAATTTGTATTTATAAAACCATTAGAATATTTTCTAGAATTCTTTAGTAATATCCTGCATGCCCTTACACCCCTTTGCTTCTAATCACTTACCCCTTTGATTCTGAGCTAAAAGTTTTTGGTAAAATAAAGAAGAATATTTTAAAAAATCTCTCAGTGCCCAGAGCACCCACAATAAAGGTGTCCATGAATACTAAACCCCAAGGCTTCCATATGGCCTACAATCCTGGTGTACTTGGTCTTCTTGAGGTCGTGGGTTGATTCAGAGCTGCACAATGGTTCTCAAAGGGTATGATGACATTCCCGGTCACCTTGCACAGGACCACCAAGTCTGGGCGAAGTGGTGAGAGGATTTGCGAGACCTGGTGGTTGACGTGGGTCTCCATCTCTTCGACCCGCGGAACTGCCCTCACCAGCCATTGTAGCACCGTGTTGTGCAGAGCCTGCCATGTGCTAGAGTCTCGTTTGGACGTGGACATCATCAGTACTTATTGTCGTTGGCGCCTTGGTTCATCGGGTGCTGTTTAGGAGGATCACATTTAGGCGGGCTCTGTGGATAAACCTCCACTTAGCAAACCTTGTGTATTCACCCATCCTGAGTAAGTGGTTGCTTGAGTCCCATAGCCTAGTGGCCTCATACATTTTCCCCTGATCTGGCGTCTTAACAAGGCATCAGCGATATCTTAACAGGACATCTGTGGATAGCCTTCTCGACACCAGTTGCTGGTCCGTCACTCCTATGTTGATAGTCTCAATGTTCGCTCCTGAGGTGTGAATGACGAGGCTGAACTCGTCAAGGACTTTGCGGGTTTCAACCGTGCCATGGAGATTCAGCAATCTCATCAGTGACTATATTGCCTAAAGTCTGTTTGGTTGTCGTTAAGATATGAACCCACATCTGCGTGATGTGCAGTGTTTAAGACTTTTGGTAAAATGGATAAGAGTTTACTTGTACTGTCGCTCGAGATAAATCTGTCAAATTAATAGAGTTAGTTTGATGCGTATATAAATTCTATTGTCCCAAACATTTCCAATGCATAAGTAAAAATGGCAATGTTTAATTTGAAAGGGTGCGGCTATATAGTACCAGGTTATTAGAACATATTACCAATGTGTGAATGCCTTGACGGTAAACCTAAACAAAGCCAGCCTGGTAACATCTGTATAATTAAAGGATTCGAAGATGGTTATATGGAAATAGACCTTCACACATTAGATGTATTTCCTAATGGTGTTTATTACAAAACACAACAAAATTGGCATGAAAAGGTTGTCGTTCATATTTGCTATGAGAAACGCCTTGAAAAAATAGAATATTGCTTCAAATTCAAAAATTACTGTTGCCAAACAGTATCACATCATTTCTCCACATTGGAATATATGACAAAAGTAAAGCGGGAACAACGCTTATCAGCGGCTAAAAATCAGTGCCTTGACTATTTTTGGCGCGAGATATGGCGAAACGTTGATGCATGTAATTATTTTATTAGTACAACACTAATACTCTAAATTTTCATTTGCTCAAACATAATTCAAAATAATTAAGAGTTTAAGCAAATATAACACTCACTAGAATAAATTATTTATAAAAGCATAAATCATTACACAGTTAAAATGAGTTAACACTAACACTTCAGTTAACTGATAAACAAATACAAATACCTTAGGTAATTATATTGATACAGCACTATTATTGTTACTTACCGATTGAATATACATAAAATAAATGAATTATTCAGTTTGAACAGCCACAGCACTCATTAAATGTAATTATTTATAAAATATATTTGCTATGACTATGATTAAGACGACCCTCTAGGTGGGGCTGCAAGTTATGACATGAATGACGGGAAAATGGTGGCGTTATCGATCATATGATGCCATTAAAAAGATTGATGCTCGCATTCTAGCCATACGATGTGTTACAGATGACATTTCATCGCCGTGACGCGTCATAGAGATCTGTGCTGGATATCTGGTGTTTCCTTGTCAGTGATATATTGAGTTGCTCCCTGGTAGTCACACTTATCTTGATGCTATTTCAATCTCTCAAAGTTTCAAAAGATTTTAATGTCACATCATTAATGATATAGCTTTTAATGAGCTGTATCTACATGAACATCTCATTGTTGGAGCTCTCACTTATGTGCTTATGTTGTGGAAGCTTTTAGTACTAATTTTGGTTTTCCTTGTGAACACATAATTATTTGTATGGTTGAAATTATATGGCATTTTTAAATTGTTGTTTTGTCTCACATAACTGTCACCATTCTACTTTAAACTTTGCAGATTCCACGAGTGCTCTAATTAAATTACCCAGCTTGTATTTCTAGAATCCTCTAGTGAAAGTGATTCCATAGCAAATTTTTATGCCCTCTGCTGGATTTCTGGTCACACTGATTTCTTAGGTAATTAATTGACTGGCAGGTTAAGGAGGCGGTACATATCCCAGCTAGGATGGGTTTGAGTATCGTTTTTATATATAAATTAATGTTAGGCATGGAGTATTTTTCACCTAGCACAAACCCCTCTTCTGAACTAATTGTGTTCCATGAGGCCCTCTTCTATGTGTGTGACTAAGAAGTTTTGGAAGTTGTGTTGGGAATCACTGCTTGTGCAAGGACTTTGTTAAGAGGTAAGAGGGGAACCACCTCTCTTTTTTTCGCTTGTTATAATTCCCTTAGTATTCACAACAATTTTAGTTGTCATCTTAATGGTTGCTCAGCAGTGAAAAATAAAAGTTATTTGTATAGTTAATTTCAAAAACTAGGTTAATTCTTTTTAGTCATTTGGGTCTTACTTTTATAGAATTTCATTTTACTATTATTCATACCAAGTCATTTTCAACAAATTTAATTCCTTTTTAACTTAAGTGTGTATTTATTTGTTGTGCCTAAACGGATGATTTTTTTTTGTTTACCTTAACCTTTAGAGATCTAATGTATTTTTGATTATATTATTTATAAGGCATTAAGGCCCACTTAGTATCTAAATGCTTATAAACTCCAATAATACCTGTATTGATTCGAATATAAGCGCACCCCAAATTTGTAACCACTTTCAGAGGAAAAACCCTATACGGTTGAAATAAAATCACTTAAAAAGGAAAAACAATATTTATAGTTAGAATTAAATCACTCTTTACTAAACCGCTTGAAGAGAAAAAACAATATTTATACTGATAATTAAATCACTTGAAGGGAAAAACAAAAATGGTATTTACATATTACATTATGTTAAATATTTTCTGCCTGCCTCCCTATTGCTCGTTGTTTCTGCATATTTAACTACAGCTATTTTAAAATTTTCATTGTAACTACAGCAAATTCCTTGGCTATGACTCACCCTTTTTTCAATATGGTCTGCCATCTTATCACTTCTGAATGTAGTACACACGCCTAAACTATCTCGCCAAAGAATAGCATCTTCGATCAACATAATGCAACTAAATTTTTATAATTCAAATAAAAGCCATTTTGTCCCCTATAGTAGTAAAAATATATGCCAGTAGGGGTGAATGAACTAATCTTGAAGGTTTTGGCAGCCATATTTGTGTTGGCATGAATAAGATACACATATAGTCAAGGTTCATCTATTTTAACCGGCATGTTGCACCATCCGCTATGGCGATTAGTAACTATTTTGATACATTACTATATGCACTTCTTAAGGGTACTTACTATCTAAGAGTTTAATGTTTAAAAATGTGGCCCAATGTCTAGATAATTTTATAGTAAAGGAAATTGATAAAACTAAAGAAAAAGTAAAAATAAACTACTAAGAGTAAATTTGATGAAGAAAGCCTACCTAGGGAAAGGGGGAAAATGTGGGTAGAATCCAATGCACAAAGGTGACATCTTCTTTCTTTCTTCTGTCTTCTATAGTAGAAGTAGTCACACACACATTTTAACACAAATAGAATAATATTTCGACATTGTTGCCTTTATCAAACACAAAGAAGAAGAGACAAATAACACAAAACACTTGACTACTCCATTTTGAATTTAAAGAAAAACTGCCAAAAACACATTGTGTCAACGGTTTTTGGGAGTAAAGATAAATTCCTTGGTTATGGTTAATATTTATAGAAAACTATTAATAATAATAATAATAATAGATAAGAAAATAATGATAATAATAAAAATGATAATCTTATAGAAATAAACTATCTTCTGTTGAGGCCTGGTGGTAATCTTGATTTGGTAATCCATTGGTGGGCCAGTTCCCACTGTCTAAGTTGAGAATTGTTGCACTGTTTGGGAAATGCTCTTAATATTTTGGTAGTGTAGCAGGTTTGAAAGTCCTGGTTGAAGGTACAGGCTTGTCTGGATCTTTGTGGTTTGTGCTATTTATATTATCTAAGAGTGTGATTATAGCCCGCATTAAGGTTGTTTATGGGAAAAAAAGTTATATATATATTTAGGCCAGTTTGGTATTAATAATAATATTTTATGTATTGATTCCAACACTACTTGACAGTGTGTTTCTGTTGTTTCTAGAAGCCTTCGTTGTTTGCGAGGGGTACACTCCACCCGATGGGTACACACCTACTATGTGTAACCCTCTGTTAGACCACAGCCAGTGTGACTGGCACACACTTACAGGTGTGAACAGGTTTATTGTGCCTTTTGTAGCCTGCGGAGATCTCTCAATGTATGACTCGGACACTACCTACCCTCTCAAGGTATAAACTTAAAAAGTCTTTCAGAAGTGTCTTTTAGCTTTAAGGTAGTAAATTAATATGTGAAGTACCGATAGTAATAAAATAGGAATATTCGTTAGTATTTTCTTGTAGTTGAGGCAGATAGAATAGCTACAGAGCTAAGCTCGGTAAACGAATTATTGTATTTGTATTGTGACTTAGGCTTTATCGTGAACCAACTGTTTACTGTGAACGCCTAACCTGTCCTATGGAACATTAAAAATTACCAACCCTTTTCAAATAATAGAATATGTACATGAACAATAACTTCAGTGGCCACATAGTCTAAGGTTCTACTCTCACAAGAAACTAGACTGGAGATGACGAGACCGTGGTTGCATCCCAGTCGGGTGTACTTAGAATGGTTTTTCCTAGATTGTTTCCCCTTCTCCCCCCACAAATGTAGGTACACTTCCTCTAAATTCAATCTTCCCCAACTCATTAGTTCAATTAGATTACTAAAAGCCATTCACCACCCGAGTTTACTTGGCTTATATCGCTTATTAAAATGTATACCTTGGTGCATTTAGGTTAGGATTTGAAATTATTGAGAGAAAAAAATCACTGCCTATTATTATGTCTGCTATTGATTCACAAAAAAATGTTAGAATTTAGGATTTAAACTTACAGAACATTATCTCTATCTATCGAAGAAAATAGGAACTAATAGCAAATACATGGAATGTGAAACCCACTATGAGATTGAAGTTAAATAAACCCACTGAGATGCTAGCAAAACTATTCACTATTAAATCTATAACATTAGTTATCTACTCACTTTAATACATTAGGTTTCGAGGATCCTAGAAGTTATCTTATTAACAGCCTTATTTCCCCACCCCCTTTTTCAATCATCCATTGATTTGAGTCCTCTTCCACAGCTGATGACATCCAGTTGTCTTTGTTGATCTGTAACTTATCCCCCTCTCCCCCCTAAGGAACTCATGATAAAAATATTAAAACACACAAAAACTATTCACAAATAAAAAAATCCTTTACCAAATTCTGTGAAATAACCTATAAATTAACACACAAATGGCTTAAATAATAGTGAATTGTGCCATAACCGTTAGACAAATTAATATATATAATGTTTAAAAATGAAGTGGCCCAGTGGCTAAATAATTCAATAATAATAGAAATAGATAAAAATAAAGTGTAAATTTAATGAAGAAAGCCCACCTAGGGAAAGAGGAAAAATGTGGGAAGACTCCAATGCACAAAGGTGACATCTTTCTTTCTTCTGTCTTCTATAGTAGAATTGGTCTCACACACATTTGAACTCTGAGTAATATTTTGATACTGTTGCCTTTATCAACCACAAAGAGAGAAGAGGGAATTAACTTTACACAAACACTGAATTACTCCATTTTGAATTCAAAACTGTTAGAAAAACACTCAACCAACTGTTGTAGGAGTAAAGATAAATTTATCACATCTTTGGCTATGGTTTTCATAAATAATATAAGTTAAATACAAGACAGTGTAGAAACACTGTACAATAATGTAAGTTAGGTTAGGCCTAGATATAAAAAAAAACACTCCTTCATTTCTTCTCTTCTTAAACTATCGCACTATATTACACTTCACACATTGTTGAATTTTCTTAATGTTCCTTTATCGAATTGAAAATACAAACAAACAAGGATAGACTATGGAACTACATGTTTCTAGAATGATTTTAAATATGTAACCGAAAACTTGCAGTGTTGCCAAATTGATGTAACTAAATATGGTTAGGAAAGAAAAATAGCGTGCTGAGAATTAATCATTAAAAATAATTTTAAAATTAACAGGGACAATACTTGAAATGATAAATACATACAAAATTATGTTTGATTTAAAAGATGATATAATGTATGAAATAACTTTATTTATAGTTTTTTTTATCTCAGATTTAAACCAGGGGGCAGTCTGGATTTGTTAGCCATTGATGTGCAAGTTCCCATTGTCTAAGTTGAGTTATTGCAAGTCGCTGTAAGGAATGCTCCAAGTAATCTGGTGGTGTAGTAGAAGTCAATGTCCTTATTCCCCCCTGCGGGACGGGGTTTAGAATAGTCCCGCAGTAACCCCTGCTTGTCGTAAAAGGCGACTAAAAGGGGAGGCTTCTGTGCAG
>CABFVX010011362.1:0-10945 GCA_902151425.1 Timema shepardi | reverse complement strand
TTTTTTGCGCCAGTCCCCAAAGAATGTCTTGAGTTCTTGCAGCACACTCAACGAGATAACTGGCGATTCTATGGGAGACTCAGATATGCGCATGCGCAAAGAGAGATCTAGTTTTAAAAGGAAATGCGTGTATTAGTCTTCTGTTCAACCACGAATAATCGAGCTTTTGAATAAGAAATGAACAAATTCTCATTAATTTCTTTTTCTTTTTAGCGTGGCGTCTTACTATTCCTTTGGGTTATACGCTTGTGTACTAATTACGCTAATGGGTTAAGTAGGGAAGAGTAAGTTTGAATTTAGATTAGTGTACCCGCATTTGCATGGATAGTGGTAAGACATTTACACTACTAAAGTTAACTGGGATCAAAACACGATCTCCCTGCCATCAGAAATCTATTCTATTGCGAGATTAGTGCTTTTCTTGGGATACCTTTCCCGGTTACACTGGCACGTCCTTTAGCTATAACCCAAAGAAAATTATCTTGTGCTGATATAATCAGTCGGTTCAGAAAGTACGTGATTCATCTCAAATAAATAAAATTAAAAATTATACTATATCTCAAAATAATCCGTTTCAAATCATATAATTTGGCTTACAAATTTAGGGAAGTGTTTTTTTTTCTTTTGTAACCATCTCACTATATGATAATTCATTATTGTGATTAATTTTTTTACGGTGTAATGCTACCTTCCCGAGATCCAATTTTTTTTATCACTAAGGGAGTTGGGATGGGTGAATATGAATTTAAAAAACAAACAAACGATGGTGGGTGGGTCTATTCCTATACAGTACAGAGTTTGGGGTGCAAGAAAAATTATATTAAAAATGTGTATAGTATATGGTTAAAACAAAATATACTACAACTATTTTAAATATTTTCCTTATGTCCATCAATGTTCATCTTTCAAACAAATGTTATATAACTAATGTTATCCTTCTACTTCTGACTATAGTTAAAACAAATTATTTGTTTTCAAATCTTTGCTTATAAAATATATCAAAATCAATTTTATGGATACATTTTATAATCTAATGATTTAATTCTCACTTTTTTGCTAGATATATTAAATCAACTCATTTCATAAGTATTATCATTTGTATTTACTATTAATATTTTACTGCATAATGTAGAACAACTAATTGCAATACAATAGGCTAATAAACAAATATATATCTTAATAATTCTAATACTACTAAAATATTATTATTTACCCTTAACAAAATCATTTTTGTATGTATGTTTTATTAGTAAATATATTTTTTTTTCTTGGAATGCGTCAAAAAAATAATTTTAATATTTTCGAATCAAACATATTTTTAAACTTAAACAAAAATATTTTTATAAGTAAATTATTTCGCACATATTAAAAAACAACATTCATTTCGCTAAACATATATGAAGAGAACAAATAAATAGGTCAGATGGTAAACATTGTGAGTTGATAGTTCATTTCTATTTTTCTATTGACTAAATCAAACAACACAATTAATTATTGAATGCAAATATTTGTCAAATTGTTGAGATACAAAACAAAAACACACCAAAAAAAAATGGGGTACAGGTATAAAATATAAATGGATTTTTAAAATACATAACAATAATAACAATAAGAGTGAATTAAATAGATCCATAAAATTATCTAAGGACGTAACATATTGAGAAAATATGGTTATAAGGTGTGCACATTTAATTTTTATAACAATATATTAAGAACGAGTAATATTTTAATATAATTATAACTACTAAAAATATCCATAAAATGATATATTTAACAAATTTTTAGAATATTTTGTTTGTAAGCGTATGATTTATCAGCCATATAGATAAAATTGATTGTGGTATTTAATATTATGTATAGCATATGAACCTTTTTGTGTTCTTGAGTTTACCATAACTACAAACATTGTTTTATAACTTTATTTAAAAAGAAATAAAGAATTAAAATTTAAAACTTAGCAATATTACTGATATATTTTAAATCAAAATATTTTGATACCTAAAAAAAACTTTAGCTAAGCACATTGTTTGACTTTTCCACTTTAAATTAAAGTTAGTAAAACTAGCTTAACAAATTAATTATTACTGTTAATTGAAAGTGTACGCCACTCACCTGTCATCGTATACGAAACCGGCGTCCAGGGTGTTGTAGTACAGTAGCGCCGCGGCGAGACAGCAAGCCAAGTTAACGACGTCCATTGTCTCTCTTTTCTTTATCACGCTCTTGTCTACGTCCTCTTTTTTTCTCTCTCTAGAAGATTCTCTCTTTCTCTAGCTAGATATAGCCTACCCTTTGTACCCAACACCCTTCACCTCTCTATCTATCTCTCTCGCAAGCGTCTCTTTAAGCCTCGTTTCTCTCTCCGACGTATCTTAATCTTCGTCCTTCAATGTGTCTCTTTGTCTGAGTAGCGGGGTATCTCGCTTCTTATGTTTTCCGTTTCAACACTTGTTGCTCCCCTCCCTCCCCTTGCCTTAAGACAGCAACACACAGAGGTTAGTCTTCTCTCTCTCTCTCTATCTATCTATCTCTCTCACGCACATACGCGATACTCCTTCGAGAGGGGTTGGGGATTGGAAGGGAAGACGCCGAGTGATGCTTCACGACGCCCTTCAGAAACAAACTCCCCAACCTTCCTCCCCCTCTTTGCCTGTAACCGCAGTTCGTTATAACGAAGGTAAGTCACGACATTGGAGGGTTTCAAGCATACAAAGTCAACGGGCGGAGTCTTGTAGGCTACCTTTATGCCTGCCTGCTTGTCTTGTCCTTTTACTTGATATTAATATTGTTTTACAAGCTGCGGTAGGAGATATTATACGGGTTGTTTCATCAAATTATTGTGGCGAGGTGAAATGAAAGGCAAGTTTTGTCCTATTCCTCTTTATTTTATACCTTTTTTTTATCTTCCGCTTTAAACTCTGTCCCCTTTAGGTGGTTTTTTTTTCGTATTTTTTAGATTTTCTTTTTTAGTGGTTTCTTTTGAGAAGACCTCTTCAAACTGTAACAAAATAGAAAATATGTATTAATTAGCATCAATGAACTCTGAAATAGAACGAATAATTAAACATTTGTTTAATGTGGATTCCTTTTGTATTAATTAAATCACTGTAAGATTATTTTTTTGTTTATTTCAATGTACGTTGACACAAAATAATTCGTACACAAAGGTCTCAAAAATGAGTTAGTTAGAAAGTAATTTGTTTGTATATTGTGACGAGCTTAACTTTTAGTAATTCGGTAAATTATCTAATGAATCAAAGTAGAAGTTTAAAATACACAACACCAGGGATAACATTCAAATGCGTGTTTATTGTCGGAATAGGTTCACTCATAATGAACTGGGGGACATTTGGATATTTTATTTGAAACTTTTTATAGCAGCTCATTGATTTATTTGTGTTGAATGCAGTCTAATGGTGGTTTTATATTTATCTTTAATTAATACGTTTAACACAAGGGTTATTAAAAGCTTAAATATAATAGCGAGGTTTGAGATCATGGAATTGGTATGAATTCCATTTGTCAAATAATATAATTAAGATACCTTTAAATATATAAACAGTTAATCAGTAACTTCGTGTATTTAATCTCATTTTATTTTGAACTGTCATATTTATAGATATTATCAATACCTATTAAATTATGCTAACGGAACTTATAGAAATTACAAAGTCCTATTGTAACAATGCCTTTGTATGCTGGCCTCTTGGTTGCGGCTCTTGCGTCGTGGTGAACTGTTATCAAATATAGCCAGGCCCTTTAAGTACATCAATATAGAAAACTTCAACTTTAATCATGCATAAAATGTAATATATTTCAGGATGCTTAGTGACCTGGAAAACAGGAATAATTCAAGTATTTTATTTTGTCAAGGAAATATAATGGAAAGTTGGTGAATTTTATCGAATTTGTGGAATTTTCGCATATTCATCAAACAAAATGCGCAACTTCAATTTACAATGGTCAAAATAACATTTTTTTTTCCAGCTATTGCACTCTACGGATCCATTTTATCACCGCTATTCCTTTTGATCGTGCTAATATTATTTTTCCAAGTAAACATATGATTTTTTTTTTCGTCTTTCCATTCCTCCAATGCGCATATTTAGCCAAAATTGAGTTATGGCTATGCGCATGTGCGAGAAGTTTATTAAGCTACAGGAAGAAGAAACTAAATGAGAATGTGTCCTCACAACAATTTCAAATTCTAATGGTGTAGGGCGATCTTTTAATCCTCAATATGATCTCCCTAAAATCTTACTTTGATCACACTACCCAATAGCCCAATACTTTAGGCTGAAATCTTTTCAACTCTTCCACAGAGGGTGTTTTTATGGGTCTTAAAATACTATTGCATTTAAATTTCTATATTAATATTTTATTTTTGAATATTTAATGACTGGAAAATTCGTAAAAGTTCGGGAATTTAAAAATATAGCTTGGTTGGATACCCTGTCTATGGACTCTAGTTTTCAATCTTGTTTCAGAAACCGTGATCTGATTTGATACAATATTAGTCAACGAAAACATTTATTTTAAGAACCAAACCCACCTTTTTGTTAGTTGTTTAACCGAGAAAAAAAATCAACTTTTAAATAACATAGTCTATAATATTATGTTTCATCAAAAAAGGTCTGAAACTTGATTAGCCTGTATTTTAACAATATTTTTACAACACTTTTGTCTCAACTTGAATGAACAAATTTAAGAATAAATAAAAACTTTGTTGGAAGACTTTTGCAGTAAAAACAAGAAAACGGCTATCAATACAGAATAACAGAAAAGTAGATTGAGTAAAAACAAAAGAAAAAAACCGACCAAAAATAAAAGTACATGAAGAAACATGAAGGAACAAACGTAAAAGCAACAGAAGCAAGGACAGAGAACGTCATTGGCTGTTTACACAAGGGAAAGTGGCTGAACTAGAAGGGTTGTCTGGGAAGAAGAAAAAAATTGAAAAAGGGAGGTGGGTTGTTCGGTTGAATTGAGAAGAGCTGCTTAAAGACAAGTATAAAATAACAGTGGAATTTCCCAGGAATAATCTTTATGTAATTTGTTTTGGCTTTGTGTGTCACTTCAAAAACTTTCATTATCTATTGGTTTGAATTAAATGGATAATACTAAATTTGTGGCGCCATGAACAAGTCAACAATGAAACAATATTTAGTGTGGGGTTGTAGGGGACGCAAGAAAAGGGAATTGTATTTGCAGTTTTTACATAATAACTTTTATTTGTGCCGAATAAATAAATAAAATTAAATATTGCTTCATTACAAACATATAATTTAATTTTCCTCATATGGTGAACGCATCAGTTCTGAAATATCTTTCAATGGTGTCCTGGAATTTAATGCTAAATGTTTCTCTTAATTTAAAATGTTTGTCATATAATGTCGCTATGTTAATGACAGATATTCAACAAATGTTGATATTTCCTTATGAAGAAAATCAAACTTTAATTTTCTACTTAAGCAATATTATTTTAGCTTGCCCCCAAAAAAAGTTTTGCTATAAAAACGACAAAAAAAATTACCTTTTCTCGCATCTCCTTCACTCAAACTTTAAAGATAATCGGTGGACAACTACTTTTAAATCTATATTATTCATTAGTGTGTTATCCAGTTTGCGGATTATCCACGCATCCAATATGGCTTTTATTTTTACATGTTCATTTATCGTCAACGTGTGAACTTGGGTATCGAGAAAATCGCGAATCTTCTAAGGGTCGATATTGAGTTTGAAGGCTGGTAAACATCGCGAACTATATTTATAAATAAACCGGCTTGTTAATTTGATATGCGATGGATGATTAAAATATAATATTAGTATGTGTTTTTATAGTATCCTTGATACTCCTCTTCTTAAGTAATCCGGATAGTTGAAAATCTACTGCTCTAATTCGACACTATCTCAAACTACTGTCTGAAGGTTTGAATCCTGGTTGGATGTAGTGAAAATGGAATTTCCTGAAGGTTTTCCAGCCCTTCTTTTACTCAAATGAGAGAATATTTCCTCTACATTCATCCATACTCGTCCCTACACCATCAATGCAATTAATTTCGAACATAACGAAAAGATATTAAGGCGCAGCAGTGCACAAAAGAATAGACAAAATTACCTACTTCATATAAAAATAAGCCGGTATTCCTGTATTTTTACGAGCAATAAATAAAGCAATTATTTCCCTCCTTGGAAATGAACATCTTGATTACATTATTATCTCTAACAGCTCATTAGCAAAACCTTTTGCTCCTTTTTAAAACATAAAATATCGTTGGTATTTTAAAATTATTACTTTGTCTAACTTTTTAAACAAATAAATATACTGCCTGCCTCGGTGTCCTTATGGTCGAAAGAGTCATTTTCGCGTTAGACTAGACTTCCGATAAGAGGGAGACCGGGGTTAGAATCCCGGCCAAGTTTACGGAGGGTGGTTTAAAAGAAAAATCCACTGTTCCTCCACGCTAATGCTAGTATACTGACTTTAAATTCAACCTTCCACATCATTAACTCACTATTGTAATTAGTACAAATGCGTATAACCTGAACTGGTAGGAAGACGCGATGCTAATATATATGCCCATATACGCACGTGGAACGTAATATAAATACTTAAATCCACATAATATAATAAAAGTATTTAAATTAATACGATAAACGGTGTTTCTAATTAAATTTAAAAAAGAAGGAAACTACAGAGAAAGGACACAACCCAAAAAGTATTAATTTTAAATAATATGAATCTAGTTTTTTGGTTCAAGCATCTATTTCAATAGTTATTCTTCTCACCATTTTTCTTTCATTTCCTCTCTACCTATCTTCTTGTTACCACTTTTCTAAGAATAACGATCACCTTTCTTTTCCTTAACATCCGCTCACCAAATTATCACTTCCGTATTCTGCAAAAAAGAAGGAACATACAAAAAAAAGGGAATAGAAAGAAAGATTCAGGTTAAAGAAGGGCGAAAAAAAAATATTCTGTGACGGTCAAGATAGCCCTGAAGACATTTAACTTTTTACTTCTTCTCAGTGACCTCACGTGTGAGAGTAGGAGAGAGGAATAGACAAAGAGAGCGGGCGTAAAGGTAGCCTATACCACCCGGGGCAGCTATCAGATTAGGCCCTAAGTCTTCGGTAACGACTTACGGACTAGGCAAAGGGGTGGAGGGGGTTTAGAGTCCCCGAAGGAAAGTGTGGAGGGTTAGCAAAGGGGGAGGGGGTGGTGGTTCGGATGGGTTTGTTGAGTTGCGATTAGAATTCTGGCGTAGTATCTTTACGAACAGTTGTTTGGCATTAACGGGTTCTTCTCACCCTTTACACCACCCCACCCACATGCCCTGAGAGAACCAGAGGAACTTGTGAGGAGGAGAGGGAAAAAAAAAGTGGGGTCAGGGTATTGTATGTTTCTTTTACATGTTTTATTTCTAGACCTCTTACATTCACTTAACTGCGAAAATAGTTTATTTCTTACTAGATAATTAACACCTGTTTGAAAATATGTTATCGCTCTAAAACACATTTACTTAGACAAGACACGATCAAATGACTAAGTAATTAACTTTCATGTTCATTATTAGGTCATCAATCTTGCGATTGGTTGGTTGTATCTCTCCACTTTTGCCTCTCCTGGGCCTAACTATTTTATTCATTTACTCCCATCTTGCTGTACCTCTTGAATTTCTCCCTTCCACATCTCCTTCTAGAATCTTCACTGTCAAAAAATACTATAGATCATGTTTGAGACCATTGATCAACTAAGAGCTTGACGGAAATAATTATAGTTTGGTGGAAATAAGGCTCCCATCTTTTACGGTGACGAATTAACTGTGGGGTTTCTGGAGTTAATTAATTATCAAGTTGGGTGTTGATTTAATAAATTTCTGAGAACGCAAATATTAAATACCCTAATATATATATATAAACATTTTATTAGAATATCCCCAACTTCTGTAAGTTACATGTGTATATCATTTTACTGTACGTACGTGAAATTTCGAATTTGATTTATTTTTATGTAATGTTCCATCATATATAGTGTATTTAAGTAATTTTGCATCACATATTGTGTATTTATGTAATTTTGCATCACATATTATGTATTAATATAATTTTGCATCACATATTATGTATTTATATAATTTTGCATCATATATGTAGCTATATAATTTTTTATTATATATGTAGCTATATAATTTTTCATCATATATGTAGCTATATTATTTATCATCATATAGAGCCAGGTAATTTTAAATTATATATGTAGTTATGATTTATATATATGTATAGTTACTATTATTTTGTAGATATGTGGTTTTTCATTTACATAATTTTGGTATTTAAATATATTAAAATCTATAATTTAATAAATTTTAATTATTTTTATAAATAATTGTGTGAGTTAAATGAAAAGAAAATTATATGAAACTGCAATTAAAATAAAGACATTTTGAGTTTAATGAAAGGTTAGCTACTCCCCATGTCAGTAAAAAAGACAAGTTTTGTGATCTCCAACATTCGACTTTCCTTTGCACACCATTATAATTCCCTTCGGGCCGTTCTTGAGAAACGTTACATAGACTCAAGATTGCCCATTATCACCTTCTCAAGTGTATGAGAACAGTAAAAAAGTATTTCTTTTGGAAAAACTAAGATAACCCCTAGACCCATCATCTGGATCGAGCGAACGTTTATATTGAAAGGCGGTCTTGTCATTGGTACAGTAGCCCCATGGCTTATTTGGTGCTGACTGACATTTTTGAAAAGTTACCATACCAAATTATGTATCCCTACGCCGAACCATATGATCTGCAAAAACATGTGTTTAGCAGCTGTCACTTTTGACAGTCAAAATTTAGGTATATACCTAAATGTTGACTGTCGGAAGCTAGCTGTGAACTGTCAGTCAGCACCAAAGAAGCCACGGGGCTACTGTAGGTATTGAATAGGTCTGCACATAGTTTTAAATACAAGTACGAAATAAAGGTTACTGTGCATGAGATAATACCTCATTGTTGTGGTTAAATATTTCGTGATTTTCAAAAGAAAATGGATTAAAAAGAATCCGATAAATTCTGAAATAAATACATTAAAATGTCCTACTTGAGTATTTTATCCTGCAATTCTTTTGATAAGGTAAAGTTGAAACAGCTTAATAAATTCGTAAAATAGTAAAATAGAATGTAAAAATATAATTTGGGGCATCACTTAACGATTTGACTTTCTTATATATTATATAATTGTATAATTATATAATTTTTCTTTCTTATTTATTTAATATCAAACATAAAATGAGTAGTTTTTTATTGATTGAATTTTTAAGAAAGAAAATACGTAAGAATATAATCATAATTAAGTCATTAATCTTAATATTTGTTTGCCGCAGCTCTGCACTTTTTGCCTATCCTGGTCGAAATTTTGTACATCTTTATTACGTTCTTCTGCCAACATCATTTTCTATTTTATTCAGTCTTGGTATATGACTTGAATTTACCTTTTCAAATCTTTCTCTATAATTATCTTTGTCAAACTATCATGTTTCAGTATTACCACCATCTTCATCCATTATATGTTCATGGTTATTCTGCGGCACAAAGTTTAAAATACTTCTAATCTTTTCCTTTCAGTTGCGCTAATGGTCAATGTTTCATATCTGTAAAGCGCAGCGCTCCATAAATATTCATTTTCCATATTTACTCATTTATGCTAGTCGAGGTTAGTAATATCTTCTTGTTATGAAAAGTTTTATTCACCAATGTTATTATATTTATAATATATTCCTTGCTTCTCTTATCCTCGGTTATTCTACTTCATTGGTGATAAAAAGTATTAATTGCGGTCTTGCCACATGTCTTATAATATGGTCTGTGTCCTTTTATGGAACTATTTTATTATTCTGTCTACGTTTATACTCCCTTTTGCCCTCCAGCTACAACCATCTAATTTCATGTCAATAAGAAATATGGGTATAAAACTACGAAACTTTTTATCTCTGGGTAAAAAGATAATCTCGGTGCTAGTTTGCGAATATCTTAAAATTTTCTGTTGTGAGATTATCAATAGATTACTATAATTGTTAGAACCCTTTTTAATTAAGCCTAGTCTAATAGGCCCGCAGATATTCTTAAAAAGTCGTTGAAAATTAGCTATTGTTATAATTTTAAATATTTTTTCCTATTAATAAAACTCAAACAAAGGAAAACGAACCCTGTTGGAATCCTAGGGAGTTATTTTGGCTCGAACCATATTTTGAAATAATTCATAGAATAATTAAATATTTTATTAAGAGCTGTAAATCTGTGGGGTAGTTTCTCACTTACCAAGGTGGACCCCTTATCCAACAAAAATAAAATAAAGAAACCGGAGAACGTTTGCTCCAAATATATTTTTTAACGGTTTATTCTTTAAATTAAACTACCGTGTGCAGTTGTAATGTCTTTTATCATAATCAAAAGTCTCTCACACTCTTTTATGTGTTGTTAATTACAATTTTTTTTAGGTCATATGTCTAAGAAATTTGAAAATTGACTAACAGTCTCTTTTATGAACCTATATTTTCCAAATGTACTTTAAACATAAAAATGTGGACACATAATTCAAAATCATAACTTAAATCACTCCCTCCTTATGCTTAAATTCAGCTAGATTCTAGCACCAGGACTAGATACATAGCATTCATATTTCTGCGTAGTAATAATTATTTTTATTGCACCCCGTTTTACTACCTATACTAGTGATAGAATTTTAGTTATACTAACAGGTAAATAATAATAAAGTAGAAATTAGAGTATGTATACACGCGTTTGGTGAGGTAGGAATAGGAAATCATTCAAGAAAAACTATCCTAAGTATATCTGGTTGGTATGAGTAGGAAGGAAAGGGTCATACCATTACACAAAGAGCCAATTAAGGCGAACAATGGGGGTAATTAATTGATTGTGAGGGTGGG
>CABFVX010011361.1:0-10948 GCA_902151425.1 Timema shepardi | reverse complement strand
AACAAGTGTTGGTCTCTGTGATTCCCTGCGCTAGTGCCCTGTAGAGCATAAACATGTGTTAGTCTCTGTGATTCCCTGCGCTAGTGTCTTGTAGAGCACAAACAAGTGTTGGTCTCTGTGATTCCCTGCGCTACTGGCTTGTAGAGCGCAAACAAGTGTTGGTCTCTGTGAAAGGGATCTAAGTCTTGTTGACATCTAGTGGCAACCTACCTATATTCCCCATTTCGCTAATGTTTTGAATAACATGATTTTTTTTTCCCTCGGAATGTAGCTAAGCTGCGTTATAGGAGAGCTTCCAGTACAGTTTAAAATATGTAATCTTTTAATGTTTCAAAGTTGGTCATATTTTAAAACAATGTCAATATTTCGGGATTTTCAATAATGCTGCTCGGGCCCTATGGCTTGTTTTTTATTAGACTTAGCCTACCATGTGACATGGATTCACCGTGAGTTGATATTAAGCATATTTTCTGGTTTTCTTGTGCTCTCCAGTTAGTGCCCCCTTTGTACCTCTTCTGTGTTGAGTACTTTACCCCGCTCAGTGGTTCTAGCATTATAATGTATTGACGATGATGAAGAGGATGAGGTTTGAGTCCCAGTAGGTGTACCGAGTTGCCTATACTGTTACCTGATTATAATATTCTATATCATTACATGGTGGTTTATTAAGTTGTTCCTACTGTATGTATAATCAACTCAGAATTTTACAGTGTTAAATTTAATTTTTACTCTCATAATGTTGAAAGCTATTGGGCGAAAATAAAATTTGTTTTTATAATAATTTATAAACATATTGGTAGGTTTATTATGTGGATTGACCTTCACGCTAGTTCAGAGGTCAAAATGTTCCAAACAATCTTAAAGAATGTGGTGAGATGTTATAGTACCGTCAAGTAGCCTAGGTGAGGGGAGCAATACATGTTTGTGTTTGTTGTGATTAAGTTACAAGTAGTGTCTAGAGTCTCATATATATATATTCCTCACAAGTTGTAACTATAGTAAACATTGGATTAGTAAAAAAGATAATAAAGCTATTGTTTAGAACAATTTGAATACCTCACTATCAGTTGCATGTCTAACTTTAAAAACCTAGGCCTAGTGAGTCTCAGCGACTAGATTAACATAGTATTACTTTCCAACTAATAGCTTAAAATTAGTTACTAATCTAAATAAATCGCTCAGCTTCGATTATGGATAGTAAAATATCTGATCAAAATACAAAATTAATTCTCCTGTAATGAATAAACATGGTAGACCTAGTCCAAACTCTATTTTCAATAATTATCAATTGAGCTTTCATTGCTTAGGCCTAGTGAGTTTCAGCGACTAGAATAACTTAATAGCATAAAACTAGCTTAAAATAGTATTACTTTTCAACTAATAGCATAAAATGGTAGTTACTAATCTAAATAAATTACTCAGCTTCAATTATGGATAAAAAAAACTATGATCAAAATACAAAATTAATTCTCCTGTAATGAATAAACTTGCTAGGCCTAGTAATATTAAATATAAAAACCGAACTAACTTATGTCAACAGGAGGAAAATAGAATCTTGGACGATTCCAGTCGAATTGTGATGTAATATGAGGTTAGAAATAATGAAAATCTTTAGTTCTACCCGAAACTTGAACTGCACAGTCCAACCAAATAATTTAGACACCTTGGAATAAACATTTTAAATAGCATTATAAACGTGGTTAGCCATCAATACTTGAATATTCATCAAACACAGCTTCTAACAAATTATGATGAACTTATTAAAAATAAAAACATTGGAGTTACCAAAGTTTAAAATCTCAAATAAACGTATTTCGTAATTCAAACTTGTATTTTAGTGTTGTAAGCAGGGTAGCTATCTTTTCACAAATAAGTTACTCTGTTTATCCCAACATTTCTCTTTTATACCAAAGTCTAACATATAGGTGTGTGGCTATATTTTAGTCCGAGTGATTGGACTTTGACTATATTAAATTCAAATATTCAAATATTGTATAGAAATTTGAAATCGGCCTATATTGTGCGTTGTGGGACCATTAGTGATAAATATGTTAAATAGGATAACAAAGCTGTTCAATTTAAGTGCAAATGACAAAATGGATATCATATTAAATGTGAAAACATTTTAGAAACTAATTATAAAACTATGATCAAGAGGTTGAAACATGGAGATGCACTTTCCACATTATTTTTTAATCTCGTCTTAGAGTATGCTATTAGGGTAATGCAAAACTCTCTCAAGAGAATATATAAGGGCCTTTAGAAGAACTCAACACAAACTTACAACTAACACTATAATCATAATTTATAACTCATTATTCCACTCACATTTATCATATGTGAACATAATTTGGGGATCAACTTCCAAAAAAACATTGAAGAGAGTACAAGTAATACAAAATAGAACGATAAGAAATATTTTTAACTCTAATAATTTTGGCAATACACGTGTAGTAAACATATATAAAAAATACAATATATTATCTCTTGAAAAAACTTAAATATGGTTAAATTTGTGTATAAAGCACTGAATAACAAATTACTTTCAAACATAAAATTTGAAACTTTATCTAAAATATGTAACTATGAAAGTCGGGCAAGAACTACTAAAATATGTCAATCATCTGTAAAAACTACTAAATTTTGTATAACTTCATTTAAAAACAGAGCATTGAAAGAATTTAATACACTTCCAGCAACAATAAGAGAGAGTGAATATTTGAATAGTTTTATTGTTGCGATTAAAAAACAACTCCTGTCTTAAAGCAGAATTGTATAAATGCAAGCTAAGTTAGAGATTACTGCGAACAATATATGTTTTGACACGATTAATGCGTTTAAATATTTAGCAACAATTTTAACTACTGTAGCAATAATGATATTAAGAAATGAATACTGTTGAGAAATGCATTATATTACACTGTCAGTAAATTGTCGACATCCTGCCTGCTGTCCAGGAATGAGTGTGAAACGTGATATCTTACTTTACATGAAGAAAACAGATTTAGATTATTAGAAAACAATGTTCTTAGGAAAATATTTTGTCCTAAAAGGGACGATCACACTGGGGAGTGGATGAGATTACATGATGATGAGTTGCATACTTTGTACTCTTCACATTATATCGTTAGGATTGTCAAGTATCGTAGACTAGGGTAGGTAGGACATGCAGTGCGAATGGAGATTCTAGATCCTTGTTCAGGGAGCTGACGGGCAAACCCTGTGGGGAGAGACCATTGGTGGAAATCTAGATGCAGATGGAAGGGTAGCTTAGAATGAACCTGAATGAGATATGATGTAACTAGTTTGACTGGATAGAATTAGCTCAAGATAGAGATATGTAGCGTACTTTTGTAAGTGTGGCAATAATCTTGGAATTCCTAATACCTTAGAATAAATAACTACCGTCTGTACCTAAGTAAATAATGAGCAAGAAGTCAACGTAGACTAAACTCTCTGGGAGGCTCAACAATATTGAAATTTCAAAACCAATTAGTGGTTTTATAGTTAGTAGCAAATATAGGTCAAAGGTGTATGGAAACATTTTAATTTTCAGTGTTTCATAATTTTTAGTTGAGCCGCATCGGATTTTTTTTTTTGTTTGTATTTATTATAATGTTTGGAATGACTAAGATAAATGAGAAAAATGACAATGGGACCATTAAATACCTTAAATCCCTTCTTATACGCGATTTCAATTTACGCGTTTTTGCTATAACGCGATTCAAAACATTTAAAAAACATAGTGCCTGGTCAGCTGTAATTTCGCAGTCACCCTGTGTGATGGTGGCGTGACCTTGTGCACGCACATTCCAGTAAGGACAACGATTCTTAATGTACAGTTTGGTGTTTGGGGAGGGGAGGGGGGGTATTGACAACAATGGAGATGCATGGGCAGAAGTTAAACAGTCCTGTATGAAGGGAGTTTGGAAAAATATTTGGCCTGAAGTTTCTGTTTATCATGATTTTGATCCTGAGCATGAGCTTTCCAATTCAAGACATGACATCGTTGACATAGCAAGATCTGTCGGCTTTGAGGACATAGACCAGGTTAATGTGGATGAATTGCTCCAATCCCACTTAACATAACTCACCAATGAAGATATTCTGGAAATAGAGAGTTGTATAAGTGATGAAGAGGATGTTGTTGACTGTCGACCCTATCAAACAACTTTCAACCAAACAAATTGCTGAATATTTTAAGCACATTGATAGTACAATTAGCATCATAAAAAGAATGACCCTGACATGGATAGAAGCGCCAAAGCTGCCAGAGAGATACGGAGTTATTTGGCTTGCTACAAATAACTCTATAGAGAGAGGAAGAATGTTGTCCGTCAGTTGAGTCTTGATCATTTCATCAAAGAAGTTGTAAACGTCAATCTAAAGACCCAGGGCCTTTGCAACAGCAAGAACTTACCATTCCAGGGCCTTAAAGAGAGCAGGAGCTTACCGTACAAGGCTCTTCAAAAGAGCTAAAGCCTACCATCCAAGGGCCGTCAAGAGAGCAAGAGCCTACCGTCAAGAGCAAGCTAGTGATAATCCAAGTTTGCCAAATCCCGTTAATTTATCATGCGATTGAATATTAACATTAAGTGTACCTGTAGCATTGTATGAATTAGATTGAATAATTAAAAATTGTGTTTGTTTGCAAATTTCAGGGTTTGAAGATTGACAATAGGTGTAGGCTACCTATATCATTGTATGAGTTAGATAAATTAATAAAACTTGTATTCATTTACAAGTTTTAAGTTTTTAATTATTTTTTCCGTTGCAGTAATCACTATATCACCCATGTTAAAAATCAATTCACTTGCGTTTTCATCTTACACGATTATTTATCAGAACCAATCACTCGCATAGTGTGAGGGACAGCTGTATTACATTTTCCTGATCTTGTTTTAATCTCAAAAATGTTATCCTCTATAAAAACACATGATTATTTTTACCGCCCAAATAAAAACGTTCCTGAGCCACCGGAAACCATGGCAATAAAATTTACTTCGATGTTGCTAACCATATGTTTAATGTCAGCCTTCACTTTTTGATGTTATATTATGACATATTAGTATTTACACTATTCTAGGTCAACTTCTCCATAGCAATAAACAAATATCCTAACACGAGTTTAGACTATGATGAACTAAATAAAATAAACTACTAGTTTTTAAAACTAGAGCCCCTAACCCAAAATATGAAAATAATAAAAATAATAATAGTTTACAACAAAAGGACATTATCTGTAACATACATACTATTGACTAAAATAATTATTTGCTCACAACTATAAAATCATTTAATTTTCTTTGTAATTTAGGGTATTCGAAAACAAGGGTTTAGGAAAGATATTTGTACAATAAAAGGATGAATATACTGGGATGTTGGGATGGTTACATAATTATGAGTTCTGATCCGTTGTTAATCTATATCGTTGACGTCCACAGTGAGGATCCTCAATTATTTCCTCTGCGTACGGCATCCATCTCATTATAGTTATATTAAATCAAATGTTGTAGCATATTGATAGTACTAGTAGTGAGAGGAATGTATAATTAATACAATCGGTTTAATCTTCCTTTAAAAAAATACTTTCCTTCCATTCATATGCT
The DNA here is from genome assembly GCA_902151425.1 of Timema shepardi. NCBI lineage: Eukaryota > Metazoa > Arthropoda > Insecta > Phasmatodea > Timematidae > Timema > Timema shepardi. Next base: position 5,339 of record CABFVX010011361.1, on the reverse strand, counting down.
AATACATTATGGTTACATTAATGGAATATAGCAGGTTATGAATTTATATTACGAACATTTCAACACCTCTCTTTATTGACGTTTTTGGAATTGAATTTATAGCTACCCGGATCTTTATTATTTTTTAATTTCTTAATAGCTTCTTTGACTTCATTAATATTTGGCTTTGTGACTAGTGACTTACGGTAGCGTTATGGGTTTAAATAATCTCACCCAATTAGGATTATTCATGAACATTCAAAATTGAAGGTATCAAGCTTATACGTTGAATTATTCCACTATAGTATTGCTTATTAGATAGAAGCATAGTGTACTCCATCTAGGACAGGGTAAACGGAGTGCATTATATCTTTACATCTCCCTCTTTTTGCTATCAGCTAGACATGATGTATTTCCAAGATGGCGAGTTAAATAAATATTACATTTGTTTGGAATATACCTTTATTATTTTTTGGTGAAAAAATAGCGTACAAACATTTCTTTCCCACAAGACACACTTTAATAAAACATAGAAAAAATTAGAGACATAAAAATAAATACATAAATGTGACAACACAAGAGTCAATGTCTTTTGGTTGTCATTTGGCCCACCAGGGAGGACCGGAATATTTAGCCAGTCATCATCTCCATGAATTCTGAAAAAATAATACACATGCTATTAAAATTAATTCAATAAACAATTTTCATTAGCGGAGTCAAGGCCGTAGCCAGGGGTGTTTGGGGGTTCAAACCCCCCACGAAATTTTATGAATAAAATACATATGACTTTATTTATGGTCCAAACAATATCAAAATTAAGATACAAATTATGGGGCTGTGTTACCATAAAAAGTACTTCAGAGAGCTTCTATAGGTGTTAAATATTTAGAAATTTTCATACCCGTTGGCATTTGGAGGATTATTTTACAATAAAATAAACACTTCAAAAAGTGTTTAATATTTAGAAAGTCTCCAAGTCTTCGGCAGTTGAGGGGTTATTTTATCATGAAAAAAAAACACTTCATAGAGCTTATAGAACTGTTTATCATTTAGAATTTGTTATAGCTTCCAGCAATTGGGGGATGTGCCCGCCAAACCCCCCATGAAATTATTGGACGGCTACGGCCTTGAGTGGAGTAACTATAAAACTAAAATACCTACGTGATGATAAACGTTGAGATTATATTATATTTAGTTGCACTTAAAACAATTCTCGTCAAGAATTAAGGGTTTCCATTGTAACACATCCGTGAACCTTCCTACTTTTAGCTAATTTCCAAACACACAATTTCTAATCATCCGGAGCTACAAAGTTTTAATGTGATTTATATAGTCAGAGAAACATTATAACCAAGTCAAATAAAGAAACTATAATATCACCGTATCATATTTTAATAAAATAATATTTAATTATTAAAAGTTCTAAAGTGTTTATTTCATCTTCATTTAATAAGATTATATAATTTACTAAAATCCATCTCTTAATTAATGAATAAGTCATGTTCTGAAATAATAGTTAGAAATACTAAGTTCCAAGTTTACTAATAACAACGATTAGGTAATTATAAATTAATCGTAGTAATATAAGCTTTTAAGGTGATCTTAATAAGTAAATCGTGTCATTAATGACAGTTATGGGACTAACATCCTTAATTATTCTCATATTCATGCCACTTACGATTCCTTATATAATCAACAGAGAAAATAATTAAAGAATTTCTTCTTCAAAACTGATAATTAAAGTTCTTGACATTGTTGTGTCATCAAATATAAAGGGGATAACAGTGTTGAGTAAATTTATTTGAAAGTTACCATCGAAATCGACTGTCCCTGAGCCATCGGAGTCGATCTCTTCAATCATCATATCGAGCTCATCACTCGTCAACTGGTCATCAAGTTCCCTTAATATCTCCCTCAGACATGACGTGGGTATATAGCCATTTCCTGCAACAATTGCCAGAGTCATTCACCATCACTCTGCGCTGCATACATATCCTTGAATATGGATCTACATCGAAAGGTTGATTTTGTTGTACATTTTAAAACCATAACTAACCCATATCAACTGCTAGGACGCAGTGGTTCCCAAACTTTGCCCAGTAGCGCGTGGACCACTTGACAAGTGTTCGATGCAGAATAGTACACAATAGTCAAATTTTCGTAGGAAGAACAGTTTAGAAAATACTTTTTTTTGCGATCAACAATGACAAAATGTCAATATATTATGAATATTATTTTTAAGTTATTGATAATCTATATATCAAAAGTGACAGTTGCAGATCACATGACTTGACGTATGAATATATTGAAATCATTTTAGTAACTTTTGTAACTGTTAAATACCGTTCTTTCTACCTGAATTTTTACTATACCGACCAGTCTCCTTGCCTAAGCCAGGAATTATATAAATGTAGGCCTAGCCTTCGTCTACCCCGGAAAGATAGTAATCTTACCTTGCTTGTTCCACTATGATATATCTTATAAGGTCCATAGTGTAACTGTCAAGGAAAGGTTGATACCTTGAAGAGTAGACGAAATGAACGTGTTTATCAAGCAGTGAAAGAGAATATTTTTACCAGACTTTATTTCTTATGCACATTCCACATGTAAAGGATATGGCAAGCTATAATTTATTACCACAAATAATAATAATAATTCGTGCATTAGACCATCTCAGGGTTGATCCAAGACAACTGCACTCACCCTCCTTGTCGTACAGTCGGAATGCTTCCCTCAACTCCTTCTCCATCGCCTCCGCGTCTTCCTCAACAATGAACTTGGCTGCCAGTGTGATGAACTCGTCAAACTCAAGACGACCGGACTCTGCGTGAACAGACACACATATTAAACACGAGGATAAGTTAGTTAGAGGAGAGGACAATATATACGCCCGGTCTACAACTAGTCTCGCCCGCTTGTCAGACTCGTAGAGTTTCCTTGTCTTCAATAACATACGCTAGCGCTGTTGCGGGGATTGTCGGAAGGAGATGAGCATTGCTCATCTCTTACGTTTATACTTTATATAGTTGCGTTGGTATGTGTTCAACCAATCATAAGCAAATAAAGATGTACTACTGTGTTCAACTAAAACAATGAGTAATTTAGTCAAGGATAAATATTCGTGAAAATATATAGAAAAATTGATTGCATTTTCCTTTTAAAACTTCTTCCATGGATAATCAGACGTTTTCAGAAGTATTTTCAATATATTGCGTTTTAAAACGTTCTTTCTTTTAAAAAAACTTCCTTCGTTGTATTTGAAAATCAGGTAATGTGCTGGCTGCCTTTGCCCAATAGGGAGTTAGCCTTCGCAACATCAGGTTGCCAGGAGTTCTCCTATTGGTTAGTTTTAGCACTGGTGACAAGGGGTCCAAGAAGCAAGGGGTAGGTCATATATAGGCAGCTTGTGCGTATAGTAACTAACAAAAACATAGTAATATCAGAGACAAATCGTAATCAGATAGAAACATAGTAGTCATGCACCACAGAAAAGATCAGTTTGTAACAGAACTAGCTCTGGCTCTCCCCGTCAGTTCGTAAATGAACAAAAACTGTTTCATTTAATGTCAATGTTATAATAGTGAAAGGGCGATTAATAAAATAATTCTCTACTAAGTTCTACAATTACTAACCAATCAGTAATCCCACAGTGATAAACACGTAACATCAGATCGTCATAGCCGTGTGATAACAAGTGCGTAGTAAGACATGCACGTGTCCACATCACATACAAAACCGTGACGTTATAATTGGTGCCCAACTGAAAGGAATACACGGGTCCACATCCACATCCACATAATAAAATCGACTATCGTTATAACGGAAACAAGATTTCGGGGGCACAATGAGGTGAGTAATATTTAGATAGGCCTGACATTCCAATGTCACAATGAACTTTGTGAAGTCTGTCAACGTTTGGAAATTGTCTTGTGAGGTGTTGAAATCAACAAATTATGAACCGAACATAAATATCTTGGCCAGAAAAATACAACATTCTTCAAAATTATATGGAAAATATTTTGTATGTTTTTGATTTTAATATTTATATATATATTTATTGTATTGTTTCCCACTGATGGTGCTGCTTTCAATGGTTTTACTTTAAGTTAATGACATTGATATTATCTAGAATTCTCACTTTTACAATTTAATATATATATTTTAAATTTACAGTAGCCCCATGGCTTCTTTGGTGTTGACTGAAAGCTCACAGATGACTACTGACAGTCAGCATTTAGGTATATACCTAAATTTTGACCGTCAGAAGTGACAGATGCTAAACACATGTTTTTGCAGATCATATGGTTCGGCGTAGGGATACATAATTTGGTCTGGTAACTTTTCAAAGCTTTTAGTTGTCAACTGTGGGCTGTCAGTCAGCACCAAAGAAGCCATGGGGCTACTGTAGTAATTCTTGAAATGTTTACAGTTGTATTTGAGCAGTTTATTAAATAGTATAATAAATAAGAGGTGGCCCACTGGAAGGGTTTCAGTCTTTCCAAAAGAAGGTGTTGGGTTCGGTTCCCGACACTCGTCCCAAGTACTCACTGTCAGCGTCCACTTCTTCAATAAGTTCTTCGAGTGTTTTCTTGTTGAAGGGCTGCCCCATCAGACGGAGGATTTCCTCCACCATGTTGCAAGAGATACTGCCAGACTTCTCGCGGTCAAACGCGTCAAACGCCTTGCGCAGCACTGTACAACAAGATAGATAACTTATTGGTGACATCTCCCAAACAACTTCACCAATTTAAACTACCGACATTATTGGATTTCAATTCATTTAGGATTTTAGTTTAAGTTACTTAGGAAAATAATTTCTAATAAAATGTTTTTAGCATCGAGTTCTTTCTAAGCAGTTCCATTACTCTTTTTTTTAACTAGCACCGCGTCTTACTACCCGTTCGGGTTATATGTTAAGTACTAATAATTATGCTAATGGATTAGGGATTGGGAAGGTTGAATTAGAGGAAGTGAACCCGCATTTGCGTGGAGGAAGAGTGGAAAACCATTTAGGAAACCACCCCCAGTTCACCCGACCGAGATTCGAAACTCAATCTCCCCGTCCTCAGCAGTCGAGCTCAACACGACAAGCGCGTTAGTCAACTACGCCACCGAGGCGGGTAATAATAATGTAAAGAATAAGAGGTTGATTTTTTTTTGTGGTGTTTTAACTCATAAGCTTAAAACATTAATTTATTAATTGAAAATAGATTACATTATGTAAATCATACTCATATCTGAAAAAATAAACAACTATATTCTATTCACGATAGTTTTTTACCCGGATGACAGTTCGAAAATCATATGTTTAGGTTTTGGGTTGCCAACACTTGTAAAAGATCACAGTTTTGTTATAAATG
>CABFVX010011359.1:0-10965 GCA_902151425.1 Timema shepardi | reverse complement strand
GTACGCTTTCTCCAAATCGAAGAAAACAGCCAGAAGATGCTGCTTATGGAGAAAAGCGTCACGAACAGCCGTCTCTAGACGGACAATGTGAACCACCATGGATCTGTTATGTCGAAAACCACATTGAATATTAGATAGCAGATTGCGGGATTTTAGATACCATATAGGTTGCTTATTAATTATTTATTCCAATATTTTATATACACAACTAGTTAAAGCTATCGGCCTATAGCTAGTTGGCTCTAATTTATCTTTGCCACTTTTGAATATAGGTATAACGGTTACTTGCCTCCATAGTGAGGGGAACTGATGAGATTCCCAAACACTATTGTAGAGGTCTAAAAGGAGTGCCTGTCCAGCAGGGGTCAGCTGACGCAACATCTCATAATGAATGTCGTCTAGACCAGAGGCTGTGCTGCCGTCCTGGGACAGGGTGTAGGTCAATTCATCTTTGGTAAAGGGGGAGTTATAATCCTCCCCCCGACTTTGGCCAAAACCAATAGCGTGGCGCTCGATGTTCCGCTTATAAACTGCGAACTCTTTAGTGTAGCTCGCAATGCTAGAAATAGCGGCGAACATCGAGCCCAATAAATTAACGACCTCCACAGGGGAGGATACACGTAAACCGTTAGACATGAGGGCAGGTATATTGTTATTGGAATTGTTGCTATTGCGTAATTTACGGATATTGTCCCAAACCCTAGTCTGGGATTGGATATTGTAGGGATGAAATAAACTTTCTCCAAGACTCTCTTCTGCTTTCACGAATGACACGGCGAGCTCGAGCACGTTTAATCCGGAATGACTCCAGATTCTCCAAGGTAGGACGTCGATGAAAGAGACGTAGGACCCCTCGACGGTCAGAAATAGCCGACCGACACACCTCGCTCCACCAGGGAACGGGACGGTGGCGCGGATTTGGTGAGGATTTAGGAATGGAAGCCCTCGCCACCGCGATGACCACCGAAGTAAAATATGCAGCCTCAACATCGACGTCAGGAGAATTGCACTCGTTGAATACAGCGAGCTCGCGGAATTTATCCCAGTCAGCTCGTTTCATTACCCACTGGGATAGCCGTGGTGTACTAGGAATATCTTGAATTGGTGAAAGCAGAATGGGAAAGTGATCGCTACCACATAGGTCTGAATGAACCTCCCAAAAGAAGTGAGTAGTGGTCCCGGGACTACATAAAGTTAGGTTGATGGCAGAGGATACACCATTAAAGGTAGAGAAGTGTGTCTGGGTCCCGGTGTTCATTAAAACCAGGTTTCCCGAGACAAGAATAACCTCTACCATCCTCCCACGGGCATCTGTAAAATTAGATCCCCACACAAGGTTATACGCATTAAAGTCCCCCAACATGATATAGGGGGCGGGAAGTTGCATAAAGTGGCCCTCTAGGCTCCTCTTCGAAATACGTTCACCTGGCGGGAGGTATATGCAGCACACTGTCATCTCTATAGCAAGGGAGACTCGGACTCAGTTGGAGATCAGAAACGATATTAATATTTTTATGGTATAATATTGCTTCGTTCGAATATAGCCACACCTCCGCTAGCCCGATCAAAGAAAGGCTTGTCGGTACGATACACATCATGCCCACGAAGCATCGGGTTGTCATTTGGGCGGAAGTGGGTCTCCTGCAAACACAAGATGGAAGGATGCAGGTAAGAAATTTGTTGTTAAATTTCCTCTACACGAGCATAGAAACCCCTACAATTCCATTGTAGTAGCGACATACCTTATTAATATAAGATTTAATTATCCTCGCAATCCATAACACTATCTCTTAAAATTAAAAATTGGTTGAGGGCCTTTTTAGTTCCTCTTGCCTTTCCCAGTCTGTCCTGGACCTCTCGCTTCAGGAGAGGCTTTGGTTTATTTGGGAGAGACTGGGTAGTTGTATCCTTGCGCGAAGGCTTTGTTAAGGCCTTCGGCGCTTTTTTGAACTATTTTTTTTTGCGGTCTCTCGCTGGTCCTTCTTCAAGGCACCAGCGGGACTCGCCTTTACGGCATCTCCTGTTTCACCAAACATCCCGACCTCTGGTGGCCCAGAGGCGAGGATGAGCGACTCAACAGCGGAGGCACGTAATTTATTTCCCCGAGGAGGGCTCGGGGGTGCTCCCCGAGGAGGGCTAGGAGGTGTTTCCCGAGGAGAGCTTGGGATGGTTACCCGAGGAGCGCTCGGGGGAGCTCCCCGAGGAGGTCTCGGGGAGGTCTCTGGGAGGCTCCCCGAAGAAGGCTCGGGGGTGTTTCCCGAGGAGGACTCCTAGGTGGGACGGGTGGGGGAGACGACTTAGTTGGAACGTTTCCATTATGGATGTCTCGAGCAAATACCAATGGCACAGGTCGCGATGGCGTCTTAGCGAGATTAACAGTGAATTGGAAGTTGGGACAGTTGACGTTTTGACTGACAATATGGCTGTATGATGTCTGAAATACCGGATCCTGACTAGATTCGTATTCCTTGCGGGCCTGGGCATAGGAGACCTTTTTTTCAGATTAAGTCTCCATGACTTTTTTTTCTACCTTCCATTTCGGACAGGCCCGAGACCAGGCAGAGTGTGGACCCTTGCAGCTTACGCAGAACTTCGTAGACTCACATGGTGTTTCGTGAGCCTCTTGTCCACAATCCGCACAGGTCGGCTTACCACGGCATCATAGCTTCGTATGCCCAAATTCCTGAAACTGAAAACAGCGCCTAGGATTAGGGACATACGGCCGGACTCTGAGCACGTGGAAACCTGCTCGGACCTCCTTTGGGAGGGTAGGTGTCGCCAAAGTGAGGATATACGAGTCGGTTTTTTCTCTTGTCCGTTCTTTTTGGTGACAATGCGATACGCTTCGGTGACGTGCTGAGGGGAAAGCGCCTCACAGATATCTTCAATGCTCATGCAGTTGAGGTTATAGCAAGTGACCAATCCTTTGCAAACATTGAGGAACCTGTGAGGTTCCACCTTCACCGGTATATGAGAGGTATTGCTCAACGGTATTTCAGAGATTGCCATTATGTTTGATTACTGTGTGTCAGTCGTGGTCTGGATCATGATGGTGCCATCACGCAGTTTTCTCATTTGAACTTCCGACCTCGCTGCTCCATTTATCACTCTTTCGAGGATAAATGGGCCTACTCTTCAGACTTTGGTTTTTCTCTGCTCGAAACATTACCAGGAAGTGGGGCTGGGGCCTCAACACTTTTTTGATTATTTCAATTAAAGGGCTGAATGGCCTTACCCGTTTCCACCTCTTTTCAATATTATGACTCTGCGAGGGGCCGGGCAGTAAGTTGCCAGCAGGGTTTGGCAGTACAATGCCAGTTGCGACAATACTATCGGTCATGCCGTAATTGGGGACAACCTACACAATACTCGGATCGTGGACCCAGAGCGACCCAACTTGGTACTACCACATGTGGCCCTGTTAACTGTCCCGACGAGAGGCCCCATACGACGATAGACATGACAACCTTCGCATAAAGCAAGCCCGAGAGAGAGGTCGTCGTAGCAAGTGGGTGTAGGAAAGTGCCAATTTTACGTCCGGGCACTCATGAACACAACCGATCTTTTCCCAAAGTAGGGTACCCGGTTTTTGTCATCCCTAAGGCCCTTCTACTAAGATATTATAACCGGCGCACTTTCATTCAGGAGCTCAAAGCAGTGGTATCCAATAATAAACAGAGAAGAGCCGGGTTAGTAGCCAAGGTCGTCACCGGGAGGGCCAAAGGCCTCCGTGCAGGATGAATGGCAGGGGGAAAGAAAGAAAGAAAGAAGTAAGGAAAGTAATAGAAGTAAGAAGTTGGAAGGAGAGAAATAAGAGAGAAGAAGGAAGGAGAGAGAAAAGAGGAAAAAAGAGGGAGAAAGGAGAGAAATAGGAAACGTTGTCCTACACGAGGTACGTCCTACACAGAAGCCTCCCCTTTTAGTGTCCTCTTACGACAAGCAGGGGTTACTGCGGGACTATCTTAACCCCGTCCCGCAGGGGGGATCAATGTAGAATTATTATGTGTATTTGCTAATATATTTGAACAATATTATTTATTGGAGTTGAGCACGTTTAATCCCAAGGTCACAGAGGGGAGGCGCGGTCATTATTTTCTATTCTCGGTATCACGAGTCTTTCAGAAACTGCGAGTTCTGTATAACCTTTAAATTATTATCATAAACATAAAGAAATATCACTGTAATTGTAATTTGTTGACCTTAAGATTACTATGAATATTAATGAAAGTCAATTAAAGCAGTTTCGTAATCTATTTAGTCAAATTATCTTTTTTTTTATTAATTATAATTCAAGGAAACCATTACATAAATTAATCCACATATCCCCCGGGTATTGTCCACAGATTCATTATTCGTTTATTATTATTAGCTTTAAGAAGAGATTTTACGTTTAAATTGTGTTGACCATATAATTCATATTAATGATAAAGAACTAATATCCATATTATTTAAGCATGAAAAGACTACGTATATGATCACACAGAGAACACAGATTTAGGTCGGTAGTTTAGGTATTACAGCAAACAACATATCATTTGATAGAGTTAATGAGTTCAAAGATTTAGAAACAATTCTAACTAGCAATAAAAATATAAGATGGGAAATAAGGAAAAGAATACAGTCAGGAAATGTGTTACTACTCGTTCAGTAAGTTGTTGGTTTCTTGCCTGTTGTCGGGAAAAGTAAAACTCAGAATATACAACACAACAATTCTGCCGGTTGTTTTCTACGGGTGTGAAAAGTGATATTTTAACTTTAGTGACAGAAATAAATTTAGGGTGTACGAAAACACGGTGCTTAGGAAGATATTTGCTACAAAAATGTATGAATATATTGGGGAGTGGAGGAGGCTACATAATGATGAGTTTCATACCCTGTATTCATCACCAGACATTGATATGGTAGTAATATCTCGAAGGTTACGTCGGGCAGGTCATGGGATTATCTAGAACTACGTTCAAGGTACAGAATGGCAAACCCGAAAGAAAAAGACCACTGGGAATACCTAGACCTACATGGGAGGATAGCATGTGGAAAGACCTGAGAAAGATAGGATGTAATGAGATATATTGGATAGAACTAACTCAAGAGCCACACTAGTAAATGTAATGTATTCTTTTAACAAGTACATAATTTTAAGAAAGAATTTGTGATTATTTGATCTCAAAACACAATAGTTCAAGAGTTGTGTATGAGTAAACATATTTTCTCCCGTTTTATCCCTTGATCATTCATTATACTAAGGTAATGTAATGTTAGGTGATGAACTTTCGTTCAGCAAGATATTAATACAAGTTGATCACAATAAATATTTGCAATCTGTGAAAGGTCACTACTTTTTGAATTGATGAGAAGTTCGAAAGTGACCAAACTACATTATTTTGAATCATATAATTGGTAAGTAGGCCTACTGTTCTTTGTATGTCACCATTTTTTAATTTTATCTCATTTTGTAGTAGATAACATCTTTATTCATAATAAATTTTATTTTTTAATTGAGGTATAACACATTTGTTTCGAGTGACCAGTAACAAATATGATTACATTTCTGGTTTTAACTGTGCTGAATGTAGATGAGAGGTTTGAGTGGCCTTGTTAAGTAAAAACTTTTTTCTAAATAAAGAATAGAGTTATAAAGATAGGCCCTTCTCATTTGGCGTGGAAATGGAATAAACGGTTATCTTCAAGACTGTTTATTATATTGAAAATTCCTTTTCAGAAACGGTTTATTCAAGATTAGAAGCATGTTGATGATTAATATTGATGTTATAGTTTTTACACACGTACCTGCACTATAATTTTAACAGTGGTAAAATATCAACAATTTTGACATTTTTCAATAGAAAACTAGCAGCTTCATAACAAAAAATAAGAAAAAATAACACCTAACAATAATCAATACATTATCTAAGAATAGTTGTTGAAAATATTACCATAAAAATTTCACTCGTTCTTGAGAAAACTGATACCCCCAATCGTTTGGTTTCTCCTCAAGAACTGTCCGGTAGCTAGTACCATCTACAGTTTTCGTGATCCATTTGTCCTTGTTTACATTGAAGATACTTTGGTCGGATGTGGAGCCATGCCAAGCATTTCACCCTCCCCCACCCCCTTGCACCCCAAAAACTAGGTTTTAGACATGCACTCGACAGGGCAGGGCCTTACGGTTTCTGCTATTTATTATTAATTAAAGTTATAAAAATTGTCAGTTAGTTAAATAAATTGTTTACAAAGGAGTGAGACATTTCCAGCCCCTTCCTGTTCCTCCCTCCACGTCTTACCCAATCACTACGTCTGTAAGTAAGTTATTTCCTCGCGAGTTTTCGGTGATTCCCTTTGGTTTGACATCAAAGATATTAAACATTAAAGACTCGACGTAGCATAGGGGCTTTATTTAATTTGATTTAAAATTATTATCCAGCTGCGTTTAAAACATGAGTTTAAAATTTGTAGTTAGATGAGAGGAAGTGATTTATTTATGTGCTCTCTTAAGTTGAATGCTTATTTTATTGAAACGAGTGGTAGGGTACGAGCTAGACGTTATTCATCAGATACTTTTGAAACACATAATAGGTTGAAACAAGCAGATGGAATTTCCTCATCAGTTATAATCTAGATCTATATTATGATATTAGGGTAATGCAAGAGATTAGGAAAAGGTCGATATTAAACCGTATCAGACATATATTAGTTTAGAGATTACTGCCAACCACATATCATTCGATAGAGATAATGAGTTTAATATTTATCATAACTATTAACAACTGTATTAGATTTGAAAGAGGTAAAAGAATACAGTCAGGAAATGCCTGCTATTACTCGGTCATTAAGTTGTTCACATCTATCCTGCTGTCAGGGAATGTAAAGCTCAGAATATAAAAAATAATTTTACCGGTTGTTCTCTATGGGTGAGAAACGTTTTTTCTTACATACATGATTAGAACAAATTTAGGATGTTCGAAAAAAGGTGCTTAGGAAGATATTTGGTCCAAAAATGTATGATGCTACTGGTATTTGGAAGGAGGTTATACAATGATGAGATACATACCAAGTAGGCATAAAAAGAAATTGTTGGGATAGTCAAGTCTCTTAGATTATGGATTACAGGGCGTGCAGCGTGAATGGGAGAATCTAGAACTGTGTCCAGGCTATTGACTGACGTATCCAATGAGAAGAGACTATTCGGAAGACCAAGACATAGATGGGAGGGTACAATATAGTAAAAGGTGGCGTACATTTGTAGGTGCGGCAGTGAACTTTCAACTTCCTGATACCTTAGAATAAGTAAGATATCTGAAGACTACAACCAGCTGTAGCGACGATACTGTAGCCAAATTATGGGGAAACCATAAACTCTTAGGTAGAATAAGCCAACCTCATCATAAATATTATGTAATTTATTAAAAATATTTCAATTATAGGCTACATAAGTGGCTCTCAAACTTGTATTCTTCTCATACCTCCTGGAATATTTCTATAACTGGCATAACGCTTGTTTAATAAAGGGTATATAGTAAAACATCTATATTTATTTGTCTATTTACAGTTTACTTTACACAACTACATATATTAATAAACACAGCAAATGACATGAATGATTGAACAAATCTTCCAAAATTATCAATAATACAACAAAGTTGCACTTCACCACTTAGTTACTAACAGTACAATCTGGATACTACTTGTACAATATTTGCGACCTGGGCTCTGTTTTATAAAGCTAAAAAATTGACAATCGTCAGTTAAGTCACCAGCATTGTCAAAATGAAGATTTACTGTGTTTCTTGAGTTATTTCTTTAGTCACTTGTCAAACCAAGGCTGGTCAAGTGGACAGGTATTCTGGTGTTCATAACAGGTTGTTTTTATCACCACGTCTTAGTAGCTGTTAAGTTTACACGTAGGCCTGTGTATTATGATGTGTCAAGTCATTATAATCAAAAAATACTTGTAGTTAGGGAGTTTGGTATGTATTTTCATTCAATAGCTATAGTATTTAAAAAGTCCCCATAATTTCATTGTACGGAACATATTTGCACCACATTATAAATTCCAAGAATGAGTTTTTAGACAATATCTGTTTATTTATTAGTAAATGACTATAAGGTTTCTATTCAAATATATAGATTAGAAAATTTCCTACAAAAAAGGTTCTATATATTTTTATCACAAATTTAACAATTTTGTAAAATCTCCAATGATAAAATTAAACTCAAGTCGTTATCCTATTAGTAAGAATAATCTTATATAATAACGTATAATAACGTTTATAAATGTGACCTAGCGGTCTAAGGGTAAGGTGTCGAACTTCTGTTCTGTGGTCCGGGGTTCAATCCTCATTCCCGGCACAGATTTTTCTGATTAACAAACCCTTCCTTAACCTCTGACAAGACATCTTGTGAATGTGTGGAATGCCAGGCCTCCACTGTGGTTCGGATTCCACGTTAAACTGTAGGTCCTAAATTTCATCTCACATTGGCGTTAGTGCGTATAACCCGAACGGGTAGTATGACGCGGTGCTAATAATAATAATAATAATAATAATAATAATAATAATGTTTATAACGTGCTAAACCATATAGTAAATACCCGACCGGGATCTGAAGCCGATCTCCCCGTCCTTGGCAGTCTAGTCGAACACGTGAGTATCGTGTAAGACCGTGCGGCCACCAAGGCGGGTTAGTTATGTTACTGTTGAATATTTCTTTATCAGCTGAACTTAAAACCTGGCATCAACCATTATTTTTAAAGGTACCATTAGTATGTAATATCTCCTCTATTTACCCCAAATCTGTTTCGCATGGCTGCAAATTCTAAGAACTGGCGACACTTTTCTGGATGACTACAACAGATATCGGTTCGTTTACTAACCCTCTCCACTCTCACGACAACCTCGTAAGCTTGTATTCTATTTCCTAATTAATGAAACTATAGTAAGTATTTATCCTATATTGCTGTTTCAAAAAGTATGTTGTAATAAAAAAAACCTTTACCCACGCGAGCCGCCCAGTCGTTATAACACATAGGTGAGACTCCACCTCTCAAGGTATTCGTGGTGAGATGTTATTTTGATACGTCTATAATTCTATTGTAACCGGGATGAGACAAAGGAATTACCACGGTGACTTACCTGTTAGATATCACCACTGTTATGCAAAATTCTTGATCTGAAGAGCTAGATCATAAAAATTTGGTTACGGTCCCAAAGTATGTAGCAATGTAATATATTGTGTTGGTACAAGGCAAAAATTATCACTTCATTAGTGCCCACATATTTTAATTTACTGACGCAGAAAAAATTATGCCCTACCTATTTGGCGCCAAATAAATTCTAATTCTAATACTAACAGTATGATATACTAAAAGTAAGTTATATATGATTATTTATGAGGTTCTGTGCATTAGATATGACCATTGAATTAGAACAACAACGTAAGTACATATCTTAACTCTACAACTTGAGTTTTAGGAGATCCTATCACTATTAATAATTAGCGGTTAGTAAGGTTTAATGAATAAAGATGTGTCTGTCCTTTTACGAAATTATGTAATTACCGAACATAATGTCTTAGTAAAACAAAGAATGAAGGTGTAATTGTAGTCCTGATTTAGCTGCTAGTAAATAGAAAGTCCTTACATGTATAAATCTTCCTTATTTCTTTTTCTTGATAAAAAGACTCCACAAAACTGCTGTGATCACATCTAAGTATTTAAAGATGAATATCTCTCATTTATGATCATTATTGTAGGTTAAATTTATATTCACTCTGATGCTAAGTAGTCAAACTTTAAAACACAATGTCTCCCTGTAGAGATTATGAAGAAAAATAAGATGAAATTGAACTAATATATCGCAACTAACTAGTTTTACTATTCTTAAAACCAAAGCATCCGTTAGATGTTGATTTCTTTCTAAAAACTGTTGCCATGTTAACCAAACAATTAAAATAATCAAATTAAATTAATGTAGCAGCGTATAGAGGATTGAATATTAGTATTGAAACTTCAGTGGTGTTGTTCATGGAGAATAAAAAAAGATTATGTTAAAAATATTTAAAATTTAACAGAGTATTATGGTGAATATTATCTATAATTTATTACTAAAAAATATGATAAGGAACTCCGTGACTACCTACTGTATGAATTGGTTCCATGTCTTTTGGCGCTATTTGATGAATTGGGAATACGCAAAACTAAAAACCATCTTTGTTTGATAGCATTGAACCAAAAGTAGTTGAAATTAGTGCTGCAAATATTACGTATATCATCAATGGAGGATTTCTCTTGTATCAAGCTGTATGGCATCAAGATAATAATTTAGATCATATTGTTGTGGCATATATTAATTATGTGCAGTTTAATTTGTGTTAAATTGTTGTATTTAATGGATATAATGAAAACAGAAAAATAAAAAAGTTTTGTAACAACTACATCGATCCTCCAAACTTCATGTATCAACTGAGGCTCTCTACGATGAAACTATGAATGTTACGACGAATAAAGAGAAATTCCATTCCAACACACACAACAATATCTGACTAGTCTCGATGTCGTCAGAAAAGTTAGAAGCTAGCAATTTCATTGTTAAACAAGTTCAAGACGATGCTGACGTTTTTATTACTGAAACAAGATTTGAGCAGTCGTGTAGTAATATAACAGTTGTTTTTGTAAGAGATTATGTAGTATTTTAGTGCTTCTTATTGCTCGCACGCCTAAATTGAAAGAAGTTTTCTTTCTGAAAACAGGTAAAGGGAATGTAAAGAGGAAAATATATTCTTCAGGAAGCTTTGGTCAATATGAAAGAAGTAAAGATCATATTTTATTCTTACACTCAATCATTGGTTGTGAAACAGCATCTGCCTTTTTAAAAAGGATAAATCAAGATCTTGGAATATATAAGTAAAGCATGAGGATTTACAAGTTCTGGCGTAAGTTTTTAAGCTAGAAGTTTGTTTTAAGGAATTAAT
>CABFVX010011358.1:0-10968 GCA_902151425.1 Timema shepardi | reverse complement strand
TAAGACAACCTAAAATCATCACAGCAATAACAGGGAATTAATCCGCAGTGAATCAATCGACGCCCGAAGCGGGGCGATTGATCACAATTTATTATTATTGACGCCCAAAGCGAGGCGCTTTTTATTCAGTATTATTACAATCACCGCGTCTTACTTTCTGTGCAGGTTACACGAGTGTATGATAATTACTCTGACGGGGTAAGGATGAGAAAGGAAACATTTTAGCGGTAATATACCCGCATTTGCATGGAAGGAGAATAGCAGACCATTTAAAAGAAACCACCCTCGGTATAATCGATCGGGATTCAAACCTAGATCTCCCGATCATGAGGCCAGTCTAACACGAGATCCACGCCTTAAGACCGTTAGGACACTGAAGAAGGTAAATTAATAAAGCTCTAATATGCAGTCTCGCACGTTTTATTCGCCATAATTTATTGTTTACTATAATAACTCCCGAGACAAATGTAAAAACTATATTTTTAAACTAATGTGATTTGAAATGTAAATATTCGACTATTTTGACTGTTTCGTAGCCGTGAGATTTATTCAGTGTTTATTTTAAGTGTAGGCCGTATGGAGCAAGACAGCCCAAGGTCACACACATCAACGGACGATGAATGCCCTTAACGCACACCCACGAGCCAGTGAATGCCAATAGAATTAAACAAACACACTCTCTCTATCTAAATGACGAGGTTCTACAAGTAGGAGCCATCACGGGTACTATTTATGCTTTCTTCGTGTGTGTTAAATGGCTTCATTAAGGTTGGATTGTTGAGGATGTCACTAGCGGGCGGACCATTAATACAAGTCTCAGGGGGTTTTTATTGAAGAGCTACAACACGTCTCGACAGGTCGGTCAACAATGGCGGGACCAACACGTGGAGGATACTCGCTTGGCGTTCCAACTTCATCGCGCGCGAAATTGCCATCTACTCGCGTCATTATTCAGAGAATTCAAGAATCCACGTTCTAAAGTTACAAATAGCTGTTGTTCTAGATTGCAACTTGTTCTAGAGTAACAAAACGGTGTTGTTCGAGAGTAATTTGTTTTGAATAACAAGGCGTTATCCTAGAGTAACATGAATCAGTTGTTCTATAGTAACAAGAAACAGTTTTTATCCGGATCCACGGGAATAACTCTACAAGACATCTTAAACGGCGTGAGCAAGGTTATTCTCTATTAATATAATGTACTATTATTGATTATCGTGTTGTTTTATTTTCTGTCTAATTTTTATCAGCAAGGGAAAAAATATTAACTTGAAATCCAAAGAGAAATTGTAAGAAATGCCTCAATTTGAAAGCCAAAGAGAAATTATAGGAGATATTTCAACTTTAAATCCAAAGAGAAATTACAAGAGATATTTCAACTTTAAATACAAAGATAAATTATAGGATATTTCAACTTGAAATCCAAAGAGAAATTACAAGATATATTTCAGCTTTAAATACAAAGAGAAATTACAGGAGATATTTCAACTTTAAATCCTAAGAGAAATTAAAGAAGATATTTCAACTTTAAATCCAAAGAGAAATTACAGGAGATATTTCAACTTTAAATTCAAAGAGAAATTACAGAAGATATTTCAACTTTAAATCCAAAGAGAAATTATTATTATTATTATTATTAGCACCGCGTCTTACTACCCGTTTGGGTTATACGCACTTACGCTAATGTGAAAATGGTAGGGTGATTGTGAGATGAAATGAAGGACCTACAGTTTAACGTGGAATCCGAACCACGGTGGAGGCCTGGCATTCCTCACATTCACAAGATATCTTGTCAGAGGTGAAGGAAGGGTTTGGTAATCAGATAAATCTTTGCCGGGACCAAGGATTGAACCATGGACCCCCATACAAAAGTCTGACACCTTACCCCTAGACCATCAGGTCACCCTAAAGAGAAATTACAGGAGATATTCCAACTTGAAATACAAAGAGAGATCCTAAAATTGTAATAATCACGATACTAACACGACACAATTCCTGAACTTAAAAACACGAAGAAGCGAGCGAGGCCTTCTGTTTACAGAACTACTAGTAATAAAACTATTAACAGCTCGTTAAGAGTACAGCACATATAAAATTTGCTCACGAGCTAATAACTTTCATTGAGTTCACCGGTAACCATTGAACATTGTTGTCGGTGGTGCTGTCCGCTACCCGTGAGCTATAAACTGGCAACATTAGCTACGGTCGCCAGCATACGGGTCGTGACTGCATAGGTACCACCCACAGCACACAACTAATTAGAATACGTCATAGATACACGAGTAACGCACTGTATTGAGAGCAGAACAATACCTCGTAACATTGACCGGGTCAAGAGGGTTACCGCGGCGTGTATGCGAGACCAAGTGCGGCAGGGAAATAAGTTAGAAAATACCAACCTCAAACAACGAACAACGTCACACGAAGGACAAAGAAACATTTCGCTATCACACATGTGCAGTCACCAGAAATACTCTGGAGCTAGAGGTTACCCTCATACATGTAGTCACCAGAAATACTCTGGAGCAGAGGTTACCCTCGTACATGTAGTCACCAGAAATACTCTGGAACAGAGGTTACCCTCGTACATGTAGTCACCAGAAATACTCTGGAACAGAGGTTACCCTCATACATGTAGTCACCAGAAATACTCTGGAGCAGAGGTTACCCTCGTACATGTAGTCACCAGAAATACTCTGGAGCAGAGGTTACCCTCGTACACGTAGTCACCAGAAATACTCTGGAGCAGAGGCTACCACAAAACAAACCTACTAAATATCCTGTTTCAGGTGTGAGTTGGTGGTTCGGTTCAGCGACTTGATTTTGGATCGCAATGAAATTTTACGATTGGTCTAGACATCATCACGTGACTACGTGTCTGATTTGTTCTTGAATCTTCTCAGTGCATTTTATTCTCAGTGTTGTTTTTTTTGCGCCCCCGTTTACCGTGCTTAGGATATTATGGAGTAAATAAAATAAAAATATATATTTTACTAATTCGTTTTAGTTGTGATATCGTCCTTTTTGGCATTCTATAAAAACAAGCGTATTGCGTATTGAATCCTTAATTTTCAATCTAGTGGGAATTATCTGTCACTTTTGAACCGCAAGTTATTCATCCCCAAAAAAATCCAACTTGGCCCATTCGTGTCAATTTTGTGTGCGACTGTCCTCGGGAGGAAGATGGACCAAAGAAAGAAATGGAAGATATTAGAGATAAGATGAAAAGAAGGAGGGGATAGAGATAAATATATAAGAGGGAGGGGAATTATTTGGGACCTTGAAAAGTCCAGCAGAGTTTTTAAGGGGTTTTTTAAGTCTCCGGTTGTAAAAGTGTCACGGGGCAGCAAAGGAGGAGTCGGGATTTACGACGTACTGCAGGGATAATACTTGTGCTCGTGTGTGTGTGTGTGTGTGTGTGAGAGAGAGAGAGTGTCCGTGTGTGGAACCAAAGTGATCAGCAATGTTCGCCCTTCTCAGGGTCCGCCAAAACAGGCACAAGAGTCCTGGATCGCATAATAATCTCAAACTTTCCTTGAATATCTTTCAAGGGTGTTGTTATGATATAATTTTACCCGCTCCTTATTAAAATCCATATATAATAAACATAATAACTTATTGGACTCAAAAATTAAATAGTATTTTACACTTGTTTTTTTTCTGGCTCTAAGATTCCCAGGTATTGATTGCAATACTCTACTGTCTCTCCTACTTTATATAGAGAGGCGGGAGTCTTCTTCGAAAGCTAGGACGCGAGAACAATATAAGGGTGCGTATCGAACCTTCTCGAACATTTCGGAACAACTGAATATTCTTGGAGGTACGTTTTCACGAAAGGTAAGTCACCCCAGACTATAGAGACAGGATACATCTGTGTCAGGAATTTTAGCAAACTGTAAGACATTTTGTTTGCTTTTGTAGTTCACAAATATCCTTTAGCTCGGCTGGTTGTCCAATTCTTGTTGCTGCTGTATTTCAATTTCACTTTAATGGAAAAATATCACTTTTCAATTAATTTTGCTGAGTAAAGAACCGATTTTGTCACACATTTTAAATAATTATTATTAACACCGCGTCTTACTAAGCCGTTCGGGTTATACGCACTTACGCTAATGTGTGATAGTAGGGTGATTGTGAGATGAAATGAAGGACCTACAGTTTAACGTGGGATCCGAACCACGGTAGAGGCCTGGAACTCCCCACGTCTTGTCAGAGGTGAAGGAAGGGTTTGGTAATCAGATAAATCTGTGCCGGGACCGAGGATTGAACCACGGCCACCAGCACAGAAGTCTGACACCTTACCCCTAGACCGCCAGGTCACCTATCATTTTAAAGACGTTGGAAAAGTAGACCTCCATTTTATTTAAAATTTGTTCCAAGTCACACTGTTCTAGACTTTTTTTTTTTTAAATGTTCCATTCTTCAAGAACAAAGAGATCATCAAAACAACATAACAGGGATACTTAATTATAACGAAAATTAAAGATAATATTAAAATTGAAAAGGATAATATAGATATACATATTTCAAATGTTTTAGAGCGTTAAATTTTCTTTCTGCCATATTTCACGAATTGATGAAACTCGCGTTAGTTAAGAGGCAAGTCAATCTTACTTCCCCAAAAGTCTCTTCGGTCCAAGTAGGCATATATCACTCTTCTTCTGTCACACGCCAGTTTCTTCCAAAACCGAATCATCTTGTCAACAGGAAAAAGTAGAAATTTATGTTTGAAAAATGATTACAAATGCCCAACTAAGATAAATGTTTGATAATATTAATTATTCCGTTTACTATTCTCATATGCAACTAGTTAAAAAAATATTTAATCAATATCATTGTGGATGGAAATAGATTAAAATTAAAATAGTTGATTAACAAACTCGTTGCTTACATAAAGCTGCCTTATTATTATTATTATTATTATTATTATTATTATTAAGTGTTCTGTCATGCGACAGGCCCATTCTTTTTGTCAATAAACTTACATCACCAATGCACCTTGTCCTCCGCCTCCTCCTTCAACTTCCAGAATTTTCTTCTTTCCATCAAGTCGTCCAATATTTGAATCCTCCTCCTCCAATATCCACTTTCCCTCAACCTTTCCTTCTATGACGTCGTGCAGAAGACAGTTCCTCCTAAGGATATGTCCGATCCAGTTTGCTTTGTACCGAAGAATCACATCCAAAATTGTTCTCTTCTCACCCACTCTTCTTAGGACTTGTTCATCTGTCCCCCTGTTCTGTCCACCTGATCTTCTCACCCACTCTTCTTAGGACTTGTTCATTTGTCCCCCTGTCTGTCCACCTGATCTTCTCAAGTCTTCTCCAGCATCACATTTCAAAGCTCTCCAAGTATTTCTTTTCCGTCTTCCTAAGAGTCCAAGCTTTTGCTCCATAAAGCGCAATGCTCCAAATGTAGCATTTCATCAGTTTTTTCCCAAGCCATTACATAAATAATATTTATTCAAACCTAAATTATAAAGTTGTGTATTTATATTAATTAGAAATCGGAAAAATAACAGTATATTATGATAATATATTATTTTAATTACATGATTAATCAAACACTAACACAAAAGTTTCTCGTCTAATGCCGCTTTGCTCATGACAGACATTCAGCAAGTTTTGCGATAGTCATGTTTAGAAAATTCAACTCCTATGTTTCTATTGGAGCAATAGTTGATTTATTTTGCAAAAAAAGTTTGCTATAAAAACTGCAAAAAGCGCCGACCTTGCCTCGAGTCTCTCCTCAAGCCCGTGACGTTAAAAAAGACGGTTATTTCTAATTTCGCGAAAAAACATGTTTTGTAAATTTGAAAATACAATTATCGAAAATGTTTGGACTGCTATACGCGAGAAGACGGAATGAAGTTCTTCAACGGTGTTACCTTGAACCTAGAGGGTTCGATACAATGTGTGGCAGGACCTAAATTAGATTCTGCCCCCCTTTCGGCATGAATCACGAGGTGCCATTAGATGAACTCATTGTGGTAGCAAGTAGAAGAGTTGAAGGCAAGGAGGGGGAGGGCAGACAGTTATAAAACTGTCAGGGTGCAAGAGAAAATCCTTGTGGAAATTTACGATAGCCCAGGAAGAAAAAAAACACGGCCAAAAAACACATTAAAGTGTATGTGTGTTATTACTAAGAAGATAATGTCAACAAATCGTTCAGCGTTAATTTGTTTCTGAAAGTTGAGTTTTAATTCTTCTTCTCTTTCCTTCTTACAAGCGAAAAGTTATAAAACGCCTCGCACAGACTAAAAAGAAACGTCGGGTTTTTATGTTTCGCAGTGTTCGGATCTAAATCTTGATTAGGGGTTAACTAGCTGTAATTAACATAGTGCTTATACAATGCCGTCTGGAACCAGAGTCTCGGCAAGTCTACAACTTATCATTGGTGACACAAGGCGGACCAGTTTCACAGTCAGACTTAGTACGCCTCAAGTACGGTGTTATACTAAATACAATACGATTAATTATCTAGACCAGAATGAAATGGGCTGGCCCATTCCCAAGGCCGTAGCCGAGGAGGGAGGGGACTCTTGGGGGTGCAACCCACAGCCTACCCCCTCCCCCAAATTTTACGAAAAAAAATATGGCTTTATTCATGGTTCAAACAATATCATTTATAAGATTAAAGTACAAATTAAGGGGATGTGTTAACATAAAAAGCACTTCAGAGAGCTTCTAGAGGTGTTTAATATTTATAATTCTTTCTAGATTCCGGCAATTGGGCGATGTGCCTCCCCCCCCACCCCCGCCCCCCTTGAAATTATTGGTTGGCTACGGCCTTACCTATTCCAATCGAGTTTAGAGAGGTGTCCTGTGTATAGTACAGCACCCGGCGCACTTGAGGCGTACTAGGTCTGACTTTGAAACAAGTCCGGCGTCTCACCAACAGCAGCAACCCAACCTTTTTTGGTCTTTTCACTAAAAATAGAGCGGCACAAACTATAAGGATAGGTTCATCTTGTGGCACAGATTCAGCACTAGATATTCGCACGGGTCCCACAGTTGGTTCCGTTAGCGGTAATACCAACTTCGGGGACCTTTATAATACTTTCGGTCCCATTCACCCGCAAGTCCAGGGCCGGATCGAGCGTGGAGGGGTTAAAATACATTCCGGCCCACCCCTTTCCGAGAGTATTATTAATAAACATGTATTTTTGGATTCCCCCACCCATACCCGTGCTATTAGTTTTTTGAAGTCTTAAGGAAATTCATAGCACTTTCCGCCCCGATTATGTTAAAGAAATAATAAATTACTTCAAAAGAGACTCTCCTTGCTATCTCTTTTTCGAGAACCTGCACCACAAATAACTACAGACGTAACTCCCCCCAACAACCCCCAAATATACAGGGTACAAGGTAAAATGTGGGAACCACTTCAGCGGTGACCAGGAGACACAAAAACCATCAAGAGTTAATACATCCACGTGCCCCATTTGACCTCGTTCCCAAGCTACAGCCAAGTGGTTCCACCACTGTTTGTATGCCGTACTAGATATCTCTCGACCTGTTGACTAGGTATGTTCTACGAGTTATTCATGTTTGTTCTACGGACAAGATATTTCCGAAAGAGTGCGGCATCCTACGACACGACGACTGTACTCTTGCATTCACGCTCTCTCTGATGCTAAGAAGTTCCACATTACTGTAGCCATATGAATAAAACACGGAAACAAGATCAAATGGGACAAATATTTTTATACTTTTTTTGTGTGTATCTAATGTCCACCGCTTAAGGGAGACTCACATGTTACTGTACATCCTACATATCGTACCCGGGTAAGTCAAATAGACGTGAATTTAGCCCCAGATAACTTTATACCGTGTTATGATCATCATTTGTGCCGCTACCTACAGTTTGCGTCCCGACATAGCAGGCATGAATTTAGGTAAGTTGGTGTTAATGATAATTATCACCATAATCGTCGTCATCAAGGGCACCCATGTGGATTTTACAAATGGGGGGCGGGTTGGAGTCCCATCTGCCGGAGGTGTAGCACTTCCCCCTCCCCACTTCCTCGTGATAAAATTTCAGGGCGTTAACCTTGTTGAAGGGAATTTTAAAGCATCTAAACCTAATAATAATAATAATAATAATGATAATAGGTAGGATTTGATCTACTCAATCCAGGGTTTTTATATCTTTTATATCATACTAGTTGATCTTTGGACTTTATATTAAACTCCAAATTTTAAAACCTTTCCACATTGAATTCTATTATTACATTAATAATAATAATAATAATAATTTTTAGCTAATTGTATGAGTTTCAAGAGTCAATTTTCGCAAAAAAATATTTTCTGGAAAAATTTACAAAAAATAAAATTAGTTGTAGCCGAACCCATTGAAAAGAAAGGTTATTTATATTTTTCACAAGTTTATTATTATTATTATTATTAGCACCGCGTCTTACTACCCGTTCGGGTTATACGCACTTACGCTAATGTGCAATGGTAGGGTTTCACAAGATGTCTTGTCAGAGGTGAAGGAAGGGTTTGGTAATCAGATAAATCTGTGCCGGGACCGAGGATTGAACCCCGGACGCCACACAAGTTTATTGAACAGACAGAACCGAATGAAAAGAAAGCTGTTAAAGGGGAAATGAGAGGAAATATGTATTGTATGAGTCTGTTCATCAGTTAACTCGGATGTTGATGATTCTAAGTTATGAATAACAGCAAATTGATCTCAAATACGCATTTTTTTTTCTCCATAAAAATAAACAAATAAAAGTAAATACTTCAGAGAGTTAAGGAGTACCGGAGCCTATGACCGTGTCACCATTCTTATAAATGAAACCAAACAGAATTCTCGACGCTCGACAGCCAGTCAAGTACTCCACATGTTATATGAGGATATAATATTTAGCACCGCGTCTTACTACCCGTTCGGGTTATACGCCTTAAGTACTAATTACTCTAATGGATTAGGACTTGGGAAGGTTGAATTTTGAGGAAGTGAACCCGTATTTGCGTGGAGGGAGAGTGGAAAACCATTTAGGAAAAACCACTCCCAGTTCACCCGACCGAGATTCGGACCTCGATCTCCCCGTCCTCAGCAGTCGAGCTTCAACACGACAAGCGCGTCAGCCAACTACACACCGAGGCGGGTGTTACATAAGGAGTTGTATTATATGTTTTACATATTTTTAATAGGTAGTGCTTACCACTATATTTATAGTCGTGTATGTTCGCGGTATAAAAATGGAGAGCAAGATGGTTTTTAAAACTAGAAGTAAGTGTTGTTTTCAGCTGAACAATTTGTTAAACAAAGAGTTGTAGCTGTACACAAATAATAGCGTGGCATAAAAAATACAATAAAAATTATATTAAAGAATATGTGATAGTTACTTTTTTTTTAGTAGAGTCTAAAGCTAGCGCACACACATCATAAAGTGCTATACTATTCTCACAGTTCTTTGGTTCATGACAAGTTTCCCGCTCGGACCGTTTGCGAGTTAAGCTTGGAACCTATTCGTTTTAGTCGTGTTAGTCTCACTGTCCAACCAAGCGGGGTCCATTGGTTTTTTCCCGTGAGAAAATTTGAAAATTTTAAGTACTTCAAAATGCAAATGCAACAAAAGAAATACAATAACATCCAAAATGATTTAAAATCTATAAAAATTGACATAATTCTCTAATTATTATAACTATTAAGTTTTTATGAACACATTTTTATTCATGCATACTGAAAGAATATACAAACATGCAAATTTCAATAAATTGTATTTTGAAAAATTTATTTATAAAATTATTTTACGAGCTAAAATCTGAAAATTCAAATAAGAAACTTGCAGTAACTCTTAACTCACATAATCACTTTTGAACTATTTCACTTTAGTCTTGTGTTAACTTTCCGTGACTTCAAAGAAAGTTCATTGAGAATTTCATACTCCCCATGTGGAAAGATCATATCTGGCCAGAACTGATCCATATCTGGGCCAGATGTACCCAGATCTAGGCCAGATATGCCTAGATCTAAGCCAGAAATGCCCAGAACTGGGGCAGACCTGGGCTAGATTTGAACCAGATCTGGGGCAAATCCGGCATTCCCAGATTTGGCCAATTCCACTTCTGGGCCAAATATACCCAGATCTGGGCCAGATATACCCAGATCTAGGCCAGATATGCCTAGGTCTAAGCCAGATATGCCCAGAACTGGGGAAGACCTGGGCTAAATTTGATCCAGATCTGGCCAATTCCACTTCTGGGCCAGATCTGGTATTTTTTCCGCATGGGTCAGTAAATAACATCTCTGGATGTATGTACATGAAGCCCATTAAGTCGGTCTTCATCTGTGGAGTTCCTCGTGTCTGATATCAACAGATTTAGGGACGAGACAGAGGTAGGTGGGTAGCAAGGTCGGGGGGGGGGTTCAACCCTGAACACCTCCCCCTCCCCTTGGCCAGGCCAGTGTAGCGGTAGATGAAATGATATGACGAGAACAAAACAATTAGAAGATAAGTGGCTTGAAAACTAACACCCTGGTTGAAAAGTAAATATTGACTAGTTAAATATAAGCTAACTAAATGCGACACCTTTTCACTTTTGATGATAATGTCACTCGACAGTAATGTGCAATTGTCAACGAATGAGCGTGTTTGTTGGCCATCATCAAACAAAACACTATCGCAATGCGACCGAAGAGAGTTCAATAGCGATCCATCCTCAGCGCGCTCGCTGTAAGGTAATTATTTGAAAACATCGTGAATAGCATTACCACATGTATAGAGCCCCCCACCCCCTCCTCACGGTGTGTGTGTGTGTGTGTAGCGTACACGCCCACATATGTGACGTCAGATACCCGAGTGGGCACCCGGCCCTTAACGGGTGGGGGTGAGTGAGACAGATGTAGCGAGTGAGAGTGAGAGAGAGAGAGCAACGTTTCAAATAAACGGGCTATTGAAAATGGCTTTATAATCTTCGCACAGCCATACCTCCATTCTCAACAATTGTTACATTA
>CABFVX010011357.1:0-10969 GCA_902151425.1 Timema shepardi | reverse complement strand
ATCACCCTACCATTACACATTAGCGTAAGTGCGTATAACCCGAACGGGTAGTAAGACGCGGTGCTAATAATAATAATAATATAACACTAAAAAACACAGGACAAGCTTTTACTGTCACAGACAGCTTCATCAGGTCATAGGACTAGGCCTGATGAAGCTGTCTGTGACAGTGA
Organism: Timema shepardi; assembly: GCA_902151425.1. NCBI lineage: Eukaryota > Metazoa > Arthropoda > Insecta > Phasmatodea > Timematidae > Timema > Timema shepardi. Next base: position 10,796 of record CABFVX010011357.1, on the reverse strand, counting down.
AAGCTTGTCCTTAAAAGTGTGTTTGTGTGTTTTTTAGTGTTATATCTAAACAATTTCTACTCCAGTATCACCTAGGTAAGTGTGCTGGCTATCCCTCTTGATTTAAACCATGATTTAGCCTAGTGCTCTATTACACATAATAAAAATTTGTTAAGTAACCGAATGATTTATAAGTGGAAATGCCAATATTATCTCAATGAAATAGACTATGCTTACTATTGTGTTTTAAAAATTTATTATTAAGTACATCAATTGGAAGCTCGAAAATGACGAGCCTACCAAACTTTCTATCTCGATCCCGAGCTTAAGAGAAGCTCGAGATCGAAATACGAGTACTCGCAGAGTCCTATTTACTGTAAATTATTTCAATAGTCTTAGGAGTAATAAATAAGAAATTGAATTCAACATTAGAGATGGGTTGAATATTTCTCAAATCATTGAATATTTTTAAGTGCAATTTTAAGTAGTGATAATATTTAAAATTAAATTTTGAAAAAAAGATGGGTAAAGGATTGATACCAATGACAAATGCCATTTTGTTTGTCATATTTGTTATGTAATAAAAAAAACATAGATACCCCTTTTGATTAAACTAATTTTATATTAATATAATTTTGTTATTTTTTGTTTTTCTCTTAATAACCATAGTCAATAAAATTACTTTTAGACCTACCAAATTGCTTAAAACTGTGATTTCATAATTATTGTACTTGAGATACGTTTTTGAGATTTTTACACATCTAGTAACTCTCAAATACTACACGACTTAAGGATTTGAGCATCCCATCTCTTGAACGCCCTTAGTTATATTCTATTTGGTTCACAAACATATTTGAAATAATCTTAGAACTGTACTCATTAATATGAGATTTTAAGATAATTTAATGGATATGTAATACCAATAAGTTTTTTGTTGACTTCTGGCGTCCACAAAAACATGGTGAAGTCATCTGAGCCGGAGACTAGGCGTTCCGTTCCTTTCTTACACGCTTCATCGTAGCGCTCCTTGGCCAACTGCTGGAGAGTAGCTTCTGTAAGTATAGTATACACAGATCATATCAACTATCTCAAATTGTGAAAGAGAAAGGTGGTTTATGGTATTCTGCCTCTTATTTACATTTTTTTAATGGATTGAATTAGAAAGGTCAGCACATTTACCTGAGTGGTAGAGTAGAAATTGTTTAGACAGACAATTTTTTTTTTAATCAGCTTTCAGCCCTACTGAAGTAAGCAGTTGTTCTTGATTGGACTACTAAGTCAACTCTTTATTTTGTTTTCTAGTTAGTATCGCAGTCTGAAACCTTAGCTCGGTCGGTAGCGTGTCTGCCTACCAAGCTAAGAGTCTCGGGCTCGATTCTCGGCAGGGCCGAAAATTTATCTGGGAAGAGTATTTGAGTTTACCCTTTCACGTTGATAAATTAATGGCTGGGGACTGGATTTTGTGCCTGTCCTAGTCTTAAGTTACATTATAAGGCATATGAAGCTATGACAGGCCTAGCAAGCCGGTAGTGAAAAAATATATGGCTTGAATAAAAAACTGGCCCGGGCCACAGGCTGGAAACAAAATGGATGATAAAAAAAAACTAGAGAAACTAAGCAATTGTATTACATAATAGTAGACATTAGTGGTATGTGAGAACCAATTTTTTTATTCAAGAATTGACTTGATTTGAGCTTGAGTTAAGTAACAATATACACTTTTAAAACTTGATTATGTAAATAAAAAATATTTGTATTCAAATTATTATTAAAAAAAAATTAAAATGAAACTAAGACTAAAATATTTATAGCACAATAAATATTATTATAATATTCATAGTTAATTGTAGTAAGGAGCGAATAAATTAGAAATATAAGGCAATTAAAATTATTATTATTATTATTATAATGTGTAAAGGTAGGGTGATTGTGAGATGAAATGAAGGACCTACAGTTTAACGTGGGATCCGAACCATGGTGAAGGCCTGGCATTCCCTACATTCACAAAATGGAAATTAAAATTAAATTGTATTTAGAAATTACTTGTTATTTTGCAAAAAACTTTTATGTCAAAAGATTAAATGATATACAAGGTTGAATAAATTAGTAGGTGTATTATAACAATTGATATATTAATTGTAGATAAATTAGTCAAAAAAGATAAAAATTGATAATAAAACCTATAAGGTTATATTTACAATTTGAAACGAAATTAAAAAAAATATACTACTGTTGAAAGTTGACCTGTAGATTGGTATAACATATATAAAATTTATGGATATGATTAATATATAGAAATTTAAGGTTAATAGGAGTTGTTAGATAAAATTTGATAATTAAAATAGTAACATAAAACATCTCAAAAATGTAGCATAATAAACATTAAGACATATTGAAAGTTAAATGGAACTCTCAACAAAAGTTAGTTTAAAATACAAATTATTATGTAAATCTAGACTATTTATTGGAAAAACATTAATCAAAAGATGGAAAGGTTAAGATAGATTAATTATGACAGTTTTAAAATTTCTACATAATTTATCTAACTTAACCTTGCCTTTTTTTTTATAAATGTTCTAGATTTACATTGTCAATTGTAGGGGTGTACTGATGAGGATACCGATGAATCATTATCGGGCGATAATTTGTGCTTCGGCGATTATTAGTGCACCGGCAATTAAATGTAATCGGTGATTATTATGTTATTATTATTAGCACCGCGTCTTACTACCCGTTCGGGCTATAAGCACTTACACTAATGTGTAATGGTAGGGTGATTGTGAGATGAAATGGAGGACCTACAGTTTAACGTGGAATCCGTTGGAATCCGAACCATGGTGGAGGCCTGGCATTCCCCACATTCACAAGATGTCTTGTCAGAGGTGAAGGAAAGGTTTGGTAATCAGAGATTATTATGTTGATTAACCGGTTTATTTAAATTTAAATCAAAATTTTCTAGGTAGGAATTTAGTGATCAACATTGTAAAAAACAACACACATATACACACTGCATCTGGCTTGGGGAGCTATGCAAAGATTACATAACCAGATAAAGAAATATAAGTTGATACTGTTGATAAAACTAACAATTTAGTTTCAACTTTCGCCGGTAAGGAATAAAATAACTTTTTGTATGCATACAATATTTTTGTATTAATTACATTGCCTGTTATCATCTTAAGCATATTTCCCAATAGTTACTAATAAATAATCGGTAATCGGGATTAATCGGTGTAAATAATCGTAGCATGAACAATTATTCTAAACAATCGGTATCAGTCATTTTAGTGAATCGGTTCACCTCTAGTCAATTATATTTTAACTTAACTTTTGTTGAAAGTGGTTTATGTTACTATTTTAGTTTCAACTTTAAACACTTACTATTCTTAATAAATTCTTGTCTCATATGTACTTAGCTTCAATAATTAATCATATTTTATATTAATTAATCCATACAATTGTTATATGTTACACCAACCTAGATGTCAACTTTCAACAGTGGTTTATATTTATAATTTTGTTTCAAATTGTAAATATAACAGTATAGGTTGTATTATCAATTTACATCCTTTTTGACTAATTTATCTACAATAAATATAAAAATTGTTATAATATACTAATTTATTCAACCTTATATTTTATATATCATTTAATCTTTTGATATAAAGTTGTTGTTTTTTTTTGCAAAATATCGAGTAATTTATAGATATAAGTTTATTTCCTTATATTTGTATAAGAAATATTATGTTTGAAATGACAATAACATTAGTGTATTTAAAATGAAAATAACATATTTTTTAAACTCTAAAACAACTTTTTTTAATATAAATTTTAAATGGGCGCTAATCAATAATATACCTTTGATCGGTGCAAACTGAAAACTTAATTATGATTCAATTTGATATTCCTTATATGTGCAGTTTAAAAAAAATAATCATTCATGAAAACAATTTTGAATGTGCTGATTTAACCATTTTATTTATATGTAAACAATCCCCTTCAATTCCGTACCTATCTGGAGTGTAAATGTTCACTTGGTGCCAGCCTCCGAATGGAGAAAGAAGCTAAAGCAGTAATGGGGTTTAAGGAGTGCATAGTACACTTTGGAATTAAGGTGTAATTGATACCATCTGAGAGTAAGTTATTTGTGTTCTAACAGTTGCACAGAGAGATCTGTTTAAGATTATATTTGGTCCAATAAGGGATGAAGCTACCGGGGAGTGCAGGATATTACTCATCACAAGACATTGTTAGGATAATCAAGTCTCACAGATTATGGTGGGCCTGACATACAACGCAAATGGGAGATTATAGGAAACTTGTTCCCGTGGTTGTGTGTGGCAAACCCAATGGGAAGACCTAGATGCAGATGGGAGGATAACTTTATAATCGACCTGAAAGAGATTTAAAGTGAAATGAGATGGACTGGATCGAACTAGCTCAAGACATGCAGCAGTAAACTTTTTAGTTCCTAATGCTATATAAAAAAGTAAGTACCGGTATAAGGTGAAGTAAGGCAATTGTGAAACCAACAAAAAATTGTGAAGTGATCATATTAGTGCCAGCGATCAGGATTTGTGTTAAAAAATATTTTGAAAACTACAGTTTAATAATAATAAGAATATAACAGTGTATCATATTTTCCCTGCAATTATGATAACATCCTTATGATACAGGCCATAACTAGTGGATTGAAACTGTAGGGTAATAGTGACCTGGCGGTCTAAGGGTAAGGTGTCAGACTTCTGTGCTGGCGGCTGGGGTTCAATCCTCGGTCCCGGCACAGATTTATCTGATTACCAAACCCTTCCTTCACCTCTGACAAGACATCTTGTGAATGTGGGGAATGCCAGGCCTCCACCGTGGTTCGGATTCCACGTTAAACTGTAGGTCCTCCATTTCATCTCACAATCACCCTAACATTACACATTAGCGTGAGTGCGTATAACCCGAACGGGTAGTAAGACGCGGTGATAATAATAATAATAATAATAATAATAATAATAATAATAATAATGAAGGATAATAGTGATACAGGTAAAACCTTTATGTACTACATATAAAAATATGATAAGAATCAGGCCTTTATAAGCAAAGATAAGGCAAAAAAGGTAGAACAACTGTGGAAACGAGATTTTTTAGTAAATTTAAATCCATATAATTTTTTTAATCATCAAGAAGTATCACGTTCAATTAAATTGTTAATTTCATTAAACTGACTTTTAGCTAAATGAAAATATTTTTGAAGAAATGAACTTGCCATTACTATTCCTTTTCTTTAAATCAAACATTGAAACGAGGATATAAGGGTAAACACTTACCAGAAAACTTTAGGACTCGAAAAAAAAGTTCACAATCAAAACACATAATTTTGTAGTTTTCAGGGTACATCAGTCAAACAAAAGGGAATGATGTATACCCAGAAAATTACACAATTAAGTGTGTTGTTGTGTTTTAGTTGTGAACGTTGAGGCTCACAGTTTCCTGGTAAGTGTGTAGGCCTCACCAAAATATCCTCCTTTCAATATTTAATTTAATATAACCATTTTATGCTATTTTCCCTTTATTCCTTTTCTATTAAAAAAATTACTTCTCCCTGTAATTTTTCTTTTGGCCTTTAATTACATTCATAAGATTTAACCAATCGTCATCTGATTCGGACTACAAACCCAATGTGCAAGAAATAATTTCCCCCCGTCCCTCTTCCAAGGCTATGCCTGGACTGACGTCAATATGCGGCCATTGCAGCGAGACCTATTACTCTTTCACTTTTCCTAGGTCCCTTCCATCGTGCTACACTGCCTTTAATATGCGGCCAGTCTTATTGTTTTGAAAAGAAATTTAATAAACAATGAAAGGATACACGGGCAAGACCTACAACCTCAAAGGGGAACATGTTGCATACAAAATATTCACTAATTTAATATAATAATAATAATATTTAGCACCGCGTCTTACTACCCGTTCGGGTTATACGCTTTTAAGTACTAATTACTCTAATGGTTTAGGACTTGGGAAGGTTGAATTAGAGGAAGTTAACCCGCATTTGCATGGAGGGAGTGTGGAAAACCATTTAGCACCCCCCTCCCCCCAGTTCACCCGACCGAGATTCAAACCTCAATCTCCCCCTTCTCAGCAGTCGAGCTTAAACACGACAAGCGCGTTAGCCAATTACGCCACCGAGGCGGGTAATTTAATATACTCGGGAGCTCCCCGATACTCACTGTCGATAGACTTGTGTGTGGCACCGAGTTTGACCGGACTGAAGGGGCCAGTGCGCAAAACATAGTCCGTGCTGAGAGCCAAGGTGTTGACCCAGTGAGCGTGGCCATCTAATGTTCGACATAACACCCCCTACAGTAACATTAATGTAACAATGTCAATAACAATGAAAATATATATATAAATAATTAAAAGGGCCTAGTTTTAATATTTATTTAGGTGTGGTTTTCTCGCTTGGCACATCCTGTACTCTGATAGAAAAAAATATAGCTACTTACACTCAGCAGAGGCTTATTAATGACTTAACCTAAGGGTATAACTCTATAAGGAAAACCTCTTTTCGCTTTATGAGGCAATTGCATTATATTTGGAAGAAGGTACAGGAGAAGTGGATAGAAACATATAAAAGGGGGACAAACACAATATAGTTGTTAAAATGAAAAGAAGAACACAGTTCACACTTTACACTGCTGCCACTGGACAAAGAGGTAATGGTTGCCTCTTAAAGAAAATTGATCGTCACCGCCCAATCCCCCGACCCAGGTTTCATTCTATCGGAACTCATCAGGGAGGAGTGTGAAACGTGCAATGCAACTTCATAAAAGAGAAAACAAAAAAAAGGGGGGAGAAAAAGGAAAATGGTAAAGAAAGATAGGACCACCTTTCTTGTACCTTCTTCCAAATATAATCCAATTCATATATTGTGAGACGGCGGTTCTCTTTGCTCAGAGAACTGATCCAGGTCTTGTTGTCCATTGTCACTACCGTCACTGGCTGGCCACTTCGGAACTTGTCGACAATACCCATTTTCCCGCTCTTGAACATTGAGCTGTGCTCACATCAACAATATTGTCACCAAAACCACTTTTGAAATACATATGGATTTTTAAAGGTATCACTTCTTCCACAGTAAGGAATTCAATAATCGCCCTTTGTTTGATAAGTGTATCTGTAGCATCCACCATTTTGAACTGATCATGTGCTATACTCACGAGACCAATCACACTTATACGGTGAAAAATGGAAATCTTTAGTGACCCCTCAACTTTTCTACAGCACCATATATAAACGTAGATAATTAAGAGGCAATACTTTCATAGCTTCCTTTTTACTTAAAAATAACCAAAAAATTTGAATGTGATAAATAATTTAATTAGTCTGTCAGACGAATTATTAAATTATTCTGAAATCTATACAAAATTTGATAATTAAACATTACATTCTATCTTTTTTGTCGATTTGACATCTCTACTATTTTTTATTAGTGTTTGAAAATTAGTGAAAAATGAAAAACGATTTCATTTAATAATAGATTATTTTAGAATAAATGTTTCTGTTAATCATCTTCTGAATAAAACTAATAAATCGAAAATAATGATTACATTAATTATTTGTGAGAGTTTGGATTTGAGGGCTGACGAGACAAACGGGTAAAAAATCAATCCGCAACCGAATCTTTGATAAAAATGCTAAACTAAGAAAAAAAAATGCTTACGTCTGCAGCCCTCCAGACTTTAATAGTTCGATCCTGGGAGCCTGTGTAGATGAGTCCAGTACCGCCCCACTTGACGGAAGTAACGCTTTTGGTGTGACCTGCCAAAGTGATGGAAGCCTGCCCAAGAACCACATCCCAGATCTTCACATCACCGTCTTTAGAGGCAGTGGCCAATTTCCGGCAATCGGGATTACTGTGGAGATAGTGCAAGAACAGGTATCAGAAAATATATTGATATGTAGTGAAATCTTGTAAACTAATTTTAAACATCAGGATATGTATTATAAATTGTATCTTTGAAATATTTGTTAAATTAAAAGTGTGATTTCTTGTATAACTTATTAAGCCATCAGGTGACCTGGCGGCCTAGGGGTAAGGTGTCCGACTTCTATGCTGGCGGCCGGGGTCCAATCCTCGGTCCCAGCAAATATTTATCTGATTACCAAACCCTTACTTCACCTCTGACAAGACATCTTGTGAATGTGAGGAATGCCAGCCCTCCACCGTGGTTCGGATTCCACGTTAAACTGTAGGTCCTCCATTTCATCTCACAATCACCCTACCATTACACATTAGCGTAAGTGCGTATAACCCGAACGGGTAGTAATACGCGGTGCTGATAATAATATTAAGCCATCAAATGATAATATGTATGAAAAATATGCCAAGATTGGGATACGAACACACTAACTTTATCTGGAATTTGAATCCCTCTTCACCATTCAGAGACATTTTTCAAATATGTGCAATAATGTTCTGACACATCAATGTTCTGTATATTTCGAGGTAGGGTCCTTTTGCATAAGATGAACAAACAATGTGTGGTTACGAAGCAAATCAATGATAGCAAGTAAAAACATTAACATTTGATAGTGTTATTAAATTCTAATAATATTTACATTTGTTAATATTTATAAAATTAATAATAATAATATTTAGCACTACGTCTTACTACCCGTTCGGGTTATACACTTTAAGTACTAATTACGCTAAAGGATTAGGAATTGGGAAGGTTTAATTAGAGGAAGTGAACCCACATTTGAGTGGAGGGAGAGTGGAAAACCATTTAGGAAAAACCACCCCCAGTTCACCCGACCGAGATTTGAACCTCGATCTCCCCGTCCTCAGCAGTCGAGCTCAACACGACAAGCGCGTTAGCCAACTACGCCATCGAGGTGGGTTTCAACAGTTGTTGAATAGCTGACATGAGCATAGCGGCATTAGACGAGAAACTTTTTTAAATTAAGGGAAAAATGTATTAATACTTTTCATGAAATCCTTTACATATATTCAACAACTGGTGAGATAAATATGTGAATAAAATCAAACTTTATGTGCCTAATCCTAACCTCAGTGGTGTTGGGGTCAAGTTCTCCCCCCACCCCCGGACCTGGTGTTTGTGGGCTCAAACCCAACCAGGGTCGACAGATTTTCATCAAACTATAAAAATCCATAGCTTATATTTTTTTTTCGAAAGGGGAAGTAAAGTCGTTGGTCCCATGTCAATTTTGGCAGATAAGAGAACCCTGGAAGACATGTGAAAATATCTTTCCCGACAAGATTGATAGACCCTTTCGATCTAGCTCTTAGAAATTCTCGTGAGCTGATATAACCAATCGGTTCAGAAAGGGCACAATAAATAATTCTAATAAATAAAATATGATTCTATTAGGGAAACATTAGTTTATTTTGCTATAAAAACTGTAAAAAAAATATTGATCTTAACTCGCAATCCCTACCAACCCACCCCAACACATCATCCTCACACATAGACTCTCTCTCCAATGATTATCACTTGTTAATGTATAATAATAATAATAATAATAATAATAATAATAATAATTATATTTAGCACCGCGTCTTACTACCCGTTCGGGTTATACGCTTTAAGTACTAATTACTCTAATGGATTAGGAATTGGGAAGGTTGAATTAGAGGAAGTGAACACGCATTTGCGTGGTGGGAGAGTGGAAAACCATTTAGAACCCCCCCCCCAGTTCACCCGACTGAGATTCGAACCTCGATCGCTCCATCCTCAGCAGTCGAGCTCAACACGACAAGCGCGTTAGCCAACTACGCCACCGAGGCGGGTATTTATAAAATTGTTTTAGTATTTTATATAATTTAAAATATATATTACGTATGTTCTACACCTAAAAACATGCAAGTGATTTCATTTTTCTGCTTATTCCATGTAATTCAAAATTGATAGTTAGAGATGGACTCTGTACTATTCAACTATCAAGACTAGTGTTGTTTCAGCTTGCTTTCTGAATTAGCTAAGATTCAACCTGAAATAGCGTCATCAGGATGAATTTTTAAAAACACGGGTTTGATTGTGTAAATAAAAGCCAAACATACCTGTGGTAAGGCTCCCAGCTGAGTGCTGTAATCCACTGCTTGTGTCCCGTCAGTTCACGTCCGACTTGCTGACCCGTGTCGGGGTCCCAGATGAGGACACGACCATTCTTACAACCTGATGCCAACCGCTTACCATCCGGAGACCACGCAATGCACAACACCCAGTGTTTGTGCCCTGCTCACAGAAACAAGGTAAAAAAAAAAACAGTAAAAAAACTTTGCGAGGGAAGAAGCTTGCACCGTTACCTTGAATAAGATCAGCAGTTCCTCTACGAGTTGTATACTTTAGTTCCAACACTAGTTTCAAGCAACTTAAAACATTATATTTAGGCTAGGGGAAGTGAACAGGGTGGGTTTTAATAAACTCCATCGACATTCATTGAGAGGGCCCACGGAAAACCACTAAAGGAGTTCCTTGTCAGGAGAGCCAGTTTTCAACTTTTCCGGCCAGTATATTATATTAGAAATATTATTTGATTAAGATCACAAGATAATATAATATTTTTATACACATACTCTTTCTGAAATGATGTCATTCTATGTGGGTGGGCCATTGGGTAGTGTAATATAATTTAGATTTCAGTGAAATCATATTGACACATTGAAGGACTTTAGCTGATTACCGTTTTAAAGTATTGTGAGAGATGTTATTGTTATTATTATTAGCACCGCGTCTTACTACCTGTCCGGGTTATACGCACTTACGCTAATGTGTAATGGTAGGGTGATTGTGAGATGA
>CABFVX010011356.1:0-10970 GCA_902151425.1 Timema shepardi | reverse complement strand
TACTACTAATAGTTTTATCAAAATCGTGATAGAGCTGAACACATGAATGACACTGTCTTGGCTCCCCTATGCTGGCCTCTTAAGTACTTTATATAGAGAGACCACAAGCAATGGGTGCTTTACTTTTAAAACGGATAGAATACACTACAACCAAAACCTTTTTATTTAGTGGACGAATGCCCCATTATGTCTCTCTTAGGCGCTGTTGGGCATCCAATGGTTGTTTTTTGCCTTCGTCATTCATAACACGCACTTCGTACGTGTACCTTGGATAATTTCATGGATTCTTAAATAGCTAAAATGCATACACTACATTTGGCTGACGATCATTTGATTAACTGCTGAAAACTACTTTAAATAAAAACCTTTTCTACAATTTCTCCCTTTAATTTATGTATTAATATCACCTTCTAGCACCAAAGCGTGATATCTGCAGACACTGACCTATATTCATCGAAAAAGGTTTCTTTTTCTGTCCCCTATTTTCCGTTAAATGTGTACAAAGAGTCTCGCCTGTATCTACAAATTTAACAATGTGCTCATGCAAATGTCCTCTCTTAATTATTCAAAATCTGGTACCTTTAAACTAGCCCCCACGCGGTTGTATACTCTAAAAACATTTATTTTAATATGTATGATGTGATAAGTTCCTACCAGTTTTTTACAAACATTTCCGATTTTTCAAAAAATTATTTTGTGACTCAAATTTCTGCCTAGTAAAATGTTTATATAAACTAGATTCATTAAGCCATTTCGACATGCTACTATCGCTTTGCTGAGCTAATGCACATTAGCTCGCACTATTGTGTAACCCAGTTATCCTTCAATATATCTCCCACGTATCTTCTGGAGTGAATGTTTTGCTCTCCCTTTAACTACATGTTAACGTGAGCGTGTTCCTAGAACCGGGCTGATATCTAATTAGCATTCTCTCTTTTACCGTATCAAGAGAACGTAGGGGGAGGCCACATACGTGTTCTTTTTTATTGTATCTCTCGCCTTTCCCTTGTTGCGCATGCGCTTGTCTTCTCTTTGAAACGTATTGGTCCGTTCATGAAGATTCGTTCAAAAGAGTCATAATTATCGTTCATTGTTTGGCTCGCTCCCTGAAAGAGCGCGTATGCTGCTCATCTCTTTTTCTCAGAGCTACAGGTGCAGCTGAGAGCACGAGCGAGTCATCAATCTTCCCCTCCTACTGCTGATTACGCATTATTTGTGTGGTCTATCCCCAACCAATTTGATTGATTGCTTTCTCGCGCGCGCGCTTCATACTACCGGAATGCTGTCATTTTATTTGTATTTTAGACGAATCTTAATTTTAGACTCAATTTTTTTAACTGATTCGGTTTAATGTCTATGTTTATTGATGTTACTGCTAAATTTTAGATTATAAATCAAACTATTATGTGTATTTGCGTTGGTAAAACTCTGAATGTGGCTTAGCATTTATAATTTTAAGTAGACTGTGAATGTGTTTTGATCATAATGGCCACACATTAAAGACCTCGCAGAACCAGAAGAATTTGGTCTTCTTATTTATGGAACAAAACAAACGTTTAGCAAAATGTAAATTTTATTTTAAATGCATTTCTTTTAAGAGAGGAAGTACTTTTAATTTATCCCATCATTTACGCTCGGTACACCCCACAACCGTATTGTCTATAGAACGGTCTACACCAGCCCCCAACCCTCTAGCTAGTGAAACTCATGATACTAATTTTGACGATCCTTCAGAAATTATTTTGATCAATTCAAGAAAATTACCTGGAATACGTGGGTTTACTCAAAGTACGATTAGTACCTATTTTCATACACCTCTGTCTGAAAAAAAAATTAAATAGACTTTACACTTCTAGAGACATTAGTTAAAAATTATCTTCCTTTTCAAATTAAAGAAAGCCCTCATTTTCAAAAATTTGTGTACAAGCTAAATAATTCTTACCAAATGCCAAGCCGCAAAACAGTTTCTAACGCCATAGTGCCTCAATTATATAATATGGCAATTGAGAAAGTAAAGAAATACCTGAGTACTACAAGCGATATCACAATCACGACGGACAGCTGGACATCACTTAGTAATGAGAGCTACATTTCAATTACGGCTCATGACATTTGTATTAGTAATGACAAGGAACTTAAATCTTCTCTTTTGGACTGTTTTAAATATCATAGCAAACACACGGATCTAAACCTTTCTAACGAACTGAAACGAGTTACTAGTGAATGGGGTATTGAAGAAAAGGTTATTGTTGTGGTTAGTGATAATGTGGCCAACATTGTTGCAGCAATACGATTGACCGAATTGAAACACGTCCCATGCTTTGCACACAATCTTAATCTTATTGTGCAGTTTGGTTTACAAGAGATAAAGGTTCTTCAAACCAAAATAAAAACAGTGGTCGAGTTTTTCAAAAGAAGTCCCCAAGCAAGCGGCCGACTGAAAGCAATACTACAACAATTGGGAGAGTCCACACTAAAACTTAAGCAAGACGTTGCCACACGCTGGAACTCAACCTACGACATGTTTCAACGCATCATCGAAGTGAGAAATTCGTTGATGTCAACTATAGCCATTAACTATCCTGAACTAGACAACATTACAAATGAGGATCTTACTATCATAAGGCAGGTGTGTGAGCTATTAAAAGGGTTCAAAGACTGCACTGAAGAAATGAGCAGCGAAAAGCAAGTTACTGCTTCCAAAATAATCTTGCTTAGCCATGAAAAAGTGGTGCAATATATTTACTAACCGACATGATGTAGAAAATTACGTGAAGGAAATGGCCATAAAACTGTTGGAAAATCAATACAAATGTTTTAAGGCCATTGAAGAGAGCAAAGTGTTTGCTTAAGCTACAGTTTTGGATCCTCAGTTCAAGCGCCATGGATTTTCTGACCCCCATAATTTTGAAAGGATAAAAAATGCCGTAATTAATCAAGTGTGTGAAAGAGCTATAATTGGAGGGACGATGCCTGTAGCTCCACTCCCTGTCATTCCAGAACAAATTTCATCAAGTGTTTGGGATGAATTTGATAAGAACGTATCTAATTTGGTAAGAAACCCTGACCCAAGAGCTGCAGGAATAATAGAGGTTAGCAAATACATTAAAGATCCGCTGCTACCGAGAACAGGTAACCCGCTTAAGTGTTGATTTGAAAGACGTTATGTTTACCCTAAGCTTTTTGAGCAAGCAAAAAAAAATTATTTATTGTTGGTACCTCTCTCCCCTCTGAGAGAGTATTTTCTAAAGCATGACAAATAATAACGGAAAGACGCAATCGCCTTAGTGGACAGAAAGTGTCTGAGATTTTATTCTTAAACGGAAATGAGTAAAAATTCCAGATAAGTTTAAAAATAAAAAAACTAGTATTTTTACATTGTGCCTATTATAAAACTTATATTTTTAATATCATCGTTATTTTTTCTGTGGCGGCTTACTGTAAAATGATTATTGATATTTTATCGATTTGGTTATTATTTGTATTTGAGATAAATATACATATTGCTGATATTATAATTCTAGTGGCTTTTCTGGCTGTCAGATCTACCATCTCATGACGGTCACGCTATAGCTTGAGATACAATGAGGTATGTGTTAGTTATTGCTGACATTATTTTATTAAAAACAATGCCACTGTTTGTCTCTGCAAGTGAGGGTCAAACTGTAGAGTCGGCATTATTCTTCGTCAGCTGAGCTGGTTTCTGGCAGGGCAGAATCTCTTTGTTCATTCTTCTTCAAACCCTGGCTCAGGGAGGGGTGAGTAGAAACTTTATTCTTCAGTGGATAAAGAGTCGTGATGACGTAGTGTGTCGTGGTGGTGTGAACGGTCCACTCACGATGTGCGAGTCACTCGTTCACAGCTCTCATTCATGAGTCGTTCGTTCACTTTGAATGACTCGCTCGCGAACGATCCATCACTACATTGGACCTTTTTTTTAAACTAAGGAACTGGCTGTCAACTGCAATTATTTATTAAGGAGCACTGAGAAGAATTGCAGACATTTAGAAATACCAATTTATTTAAGAAGTGGTTAGATATTCTTTAATATTGTTTTCATCAAAATGAATGCAAAAGTTCTGACCAGTTAAAAAGTTTGGATTTTAATTCTAAAGTTTAGAAAATAAATCGTGAGATATCTTATATATAATCGTGTAAAACAATCCCACAATTTGTGACCCTATAGACTTTATCTAATAGAGGAAGGCTATCAAACTATTGGCTTTAATCTTAGAAGTACACATCTACACTTAAAGATTCTTTCTTTTTTTAACTTTAAATTCTAAAGTCAAGCTTTCAAACCAGCCAGAGAAATTTTCTTTTAATGTTTGCAAGGATTTTGTTGAAAACTATGTTTAAAAATATCAAACCACTTCTTAAATATCCGGGATTTCTAAACGTGTGCGCGGATCTCAGTGCTCTCCCATTTAGTTCCCCAACAAGTATTCTCAACTGGGATACTTTTTGAGCATATCTTTATAAAAATACAATTTTTAATTGAAAATAAAGATTTTGATGGTTTTAAAACCATAAATATATGTATGGAAACCATTATTTTCGTAATTTTTCTATAAACTGTATTCAACATTATTTTCTAAGAATTTGTTTATTCAAAGTTACTTATGTTGATATTTATAGTACATTCTAGTGCCAGTACATACAAGTAGTGATTATATATCCTGTGGAGATAAGGTTGAAAGTTTGAACATAAATAAAATGACTTAAACAATCGTTTAAAAAAAGAATTAGAATCCTAAGCTTTGAAAAATTTAGATTCTCAAAACGTTAATATAAGCTTACATACTAATCCTAAAACAACCAAAACCAACTATATGCGAACCTTGCTAAACTTAAACCGAATATAATACATTGCATTTTAGGAATTGGGGACTACTTTTAAACAAATTAAACCAATACCATTTTAGAAAAAATTCAAAACAAGTTGAAAGTAAGGAATGGGTTTGATTTAGAATTTAAGACTTAGATATATTGCTCAAGAATATATAGAAATAATTGATTGAGACTATGTGTTAAGTTAATTGATGTAATAAAATAAAATATCAGATCAAAATGAAATTTTTTTGACTACACCTAAATCAGTCAACATCTCGCTGTCATACCAACACTTAGTGTCATTCACAACGACTTTTGTATGTTTGTTTAGTAATTCTTTATTCCTTTTATGAATTTATTGTTGGACAGCAGTAATTCTCATATATTGTAACTCTTTAATATTATTCTGTCTTCCTTCTTTTTTAATTTCGTTTTACGTTTACCATGATTATGAGAACTATGTGTCGAAACATGTCGGATTGAGTATTCCAGCATCTTTTCAATGTTGGAAACTCAAAAGGAGTAACGGGACAAAAAATAACAGATAAGATTTAGAATACTACAAAATTCTCTACATCAATTATATCAATTTCAAATTGGTTAACCTATAAATTAAAATTTTATACTTGTCAACTCTAATACCTATATGTAAAGTTGTATATTAATACTCAATCATTTAATCATAAACTATTTGCAGATGTTAAACCTTTTAACAATTTTTTTTTATAGTTTGAATTCTGAACTTACATGTACTTGAACTTTGTTTTGTCTAACCTATTTTGGTATCTTTAAGTTTTAAACATTTTAACGTGTTTTTATGTATTTTAGACTTATAATCATACCTTAAATCCTGCTAAATGATGATGAATTATTTATTAAATGTGTAAAATTTTCATTATTTGACAATATTTTATTACCATAAGCTAACCTAATTTTACATTTTGATATACAATTTTATTTTATTACATCAATTAACTTAAAAAATTGTATCTATCAATTCTTTATATATATATTTTTGATCAATATATCCAAGGCTTAAATTCTAAATCTATATCAAACCAAGTTTAAATAATATGAGAGAATCATATCGAAACAAACTATTGAAATTAACATGCTTTGTTGATCTTCAACCCGATTAAAAATACAAAAATTAAGCTTACGTGTCCAAACTGAATCTAACAAAAACTTACATTACTTAACCTTGACTTGGCTAGAATTAGTTATAATAATATGAGTAATATGTTGGAAGGATGTAGGTAAATAAACTAAATTCATGATAGCCAGCTATGCGACTAAATCCTACAAATAAAAATTAGTACATACAAAAAAACAACAGATATCAAAATGAGAGACAAGTTCCAAAGTTAGCAAATGGCCCACTTAATTTATTCACTATTGAAAGTTATTCCTTCCGGTTACGTTCGTGTTTAACGCCTGGACTAGTGGATATTGAAAGTATTCTGAAATTAGAAAAATGTCCAAGTGGCAAAGGAGAGTACAAGGGCAACGTTGAGAACGGTGGGGAAGGGGGAACGGGGGAGGAGGCTCCCAGGAAAATTTTAAAATTTGGGTTGATAATCAAGCCTTGAATCGAGGTTTTAGGCAACTGTATTTTTAAATTTATTTGTTAATCCTAGATTTTTCAAGCTACAATTGTTATTTGTTTTGACACTCATTGTTTCTAGGAAAATTATAAAGTTTTGAATCAAAATAGCCAAATCTATTATTTATGCATTTTAGTGAGGATTACTCCATCTAGATATCATATTCTGAAAATTTTAAAATGACACCTGGACACGGGAATAGAAACCGGGACCTTTGGCTTAAAACGCCAATGCTCCTACCACTGAGCTATCCAGGATTCGTCCCATTCCCATGGTCATTCTTCACTCTTCACTCAAATTTTAAGGCAGAGTATATGATGGACGTGTGGAAATCGTCGGCTACAAATGTGTGATTTATTAAGATCACGAGATATCAGATAACGCAGCCACCTTCGACTTGGTAATAAGCTTATTGCTGCCATTTGACAATTATATTATAACTGTACGGGATTGCATATTAATGAATCAAAATAACCAAGCTATTATTTATGCGTTTTAGTTAGGATTACACCATCTAAATATCATATTCTGAAAATTGAAAAATGACACCTGTATACGGGAATAAAACCCGGGACCTTTGGCTTAATACGCCAATAGTCTTACCACTGAACTATCCAGAGTTCATCCCGTGTTCATGGTCATTCTTTGTTAGTTTTGGATATTAGAAATTAGACAAATTTTAAGCCAACTACCGAGTCGAAGGTGGCTGAGTTATCTGATAGCTCGTGATCTTAATAAATCACACATTTGTAACCGACGATTTTCGCACGTTTATAATAGACTCTGCATTAAAATTTTGAGTGAAGATTGAAGAATGACCATGAACACTAGAAACTAGAAACTAGAAAAACTAGTGTGTATTTTAGAAGTCAAACACTAACACTAATCTCAATGTCCTTATTTAATCTTAGTCAGAGTTCTCAATAAGAAAAAATAAAATGTTGCGTAAGATTCACTTCATTTTGCCTTAAAAATTTAATAAAGCCTTAATTAAGGCATTGGCTGTATAACATGATAATTTGCGTCATAAAACTGCAACAGTCAAGAAGTCATGAAAGTCACAACTAAAAACCCTAAACCATAAACCAAAAATTGCTGGCTGAGTGAAATTTCCCTAATGGTCAGCTCATGTTCCCTTATTATTTATTTCCATACAGCAATAGGTAGACACTAACCGGCCGTTGTCTCTGCCTACTGATAACATAACGGCGCTATTAGACTACTTGATTAACTAATAATTCTAAAATCTAATACATAAGGAATCTCCTTTCAATGTTTGATGATTTTTGAAGTAGGTATTTTTTGTAGAGAAGGGATCAACAGTTGGGAAACTTTAAATTTTTCTGTAAAATTCTGTAGTTAAGGACTTACAGTAGAGAGGGTAGAGAGTAATACTAGAATTTCCCAACTCATGACCTCAAATCTCACAAAATTCACAGCTTCTAGGCTTTAAACCAACATTGGAGGGGTGACACCAATAAAACTCTCTCCCCCAGCGCAATGCACCTGGATATAATAGCTTATATCATTTATATAAAAGAGAAATACAATTATATGATATATAATATATACCTGATGTATTTCAAATAAACCTTTGTGAACAAAACATATATTATTTTAAATTTCAAAGGTGTATATCCAATAAAGGTATAACCAATGACCACTGTAAATTTAAATTTCGATTGCAATTGAAAGCCACTCTATTTAAGCCACTGTAAATTATTATATTAAGATTTAGCTCAATGTTTATTATATTTGGGTTCACAATCAAGCTTTGAAAATTTACAACAAGAACCATTTAATATCTCGGGGTTAAAAAATATATTTTATAACAATAATATTACAGACAATTTGAGCAAGGACTCTCCCTCTCAGGACCTCTGGGTCATCTTGGACAAAAATGTACCCTTATTGATTAATCTGACTTATTAGACTAAAACTTACTTACTAAACAATTTGAACTCCTTAAATCTATATACATTAGAGTAAATTTCCTCAATGAGGTTAGTCAGTGGTTAATAAGAATAATAAATATTGAATAAAGTTATTGCATGTATCGAAGTCATTATACTGGCCCAAAACAGTAAAGTAACGTTCTTGAGTAAATGTTTTTTTACAAATATATTGTTATGTAGTCTGGTGGTAGCTTCTGTTTTGGAGACAGTTACTGACTAACTCACATGTATTAGCCGTGGTCTGCTGCTATATTACGTCCCATCAATCCTTTGGTTGGTAATGCTAGGGTTGTAAAGGTATTCCTGCTAAACTTTCTTTAAAAAATACTTTCTTTTTCCTTTTGCTTTCACTAACCCCGTTTTGTTTTTTTCTTTCTATACTTTTTTGCAACAATGCCCGAAAAAAACCAAAACTCCCAATCAAAAACAAAACTTCGCTTCTTCTTTTCTCTCTCCCGTTACCCCACTGCTGGAGTCTATTTCTTTCCTTCAAGCATAGTGCGGCCATTATGGGTGCTTCCTTCGACCAAATGCAATTAACTAGAATTAATTAAAAGTAGTATGAAACAAAATAAATATTCACTTAAGTATAAATTATAGCTAAATAAAATATAAATTTACAGAATTAAAATTCTTACAACCAATGACTGATAAAACAATATAATGAATACATTTTTTCTGCGCAACTATATAACCTCTGTTCTCAATCATAATGGTAGGGTTCTATATAGGAACAAGCTTAAGTCTACTTTCTCATGTCTAAATATCTAGATACGTTTAAAATAAACTGTACAAAGGACATTCATTATAAGACAGTTGCAACATTTACTAAAACTATTTTAATACATTAAAAAGTGAAGCTAAATGCCACGTTTGATTTAAAGTGTCAATTCCTATATAAACATAAAAATATAGTTACGTTTTTTCAATGTTGACAGCCCCCAAAAAAGTTAATATTGATTTTAATACTGCCATTGTGTTATAACTATAGCTATGTTCATCGCATATAACTTTTAAATATTTTTTAAAACCAATTTAATCTAACCTTGACGTGGCAGAGTAGTAACTTTATGTATTATTTCAGTAAGTTACTCAGGAAGATGACTGTATTGTTTAAAAGACAGTAGCTTGAAGTTTTTACAAATTTTTGGACCTGAAAAATTCTTTATAAATTATATCAAGATTTCTCAAAATAGTATCTTAAATTATGAAAGGTAGTGGCGGTCGTTAAAGCAAAATGAGTGGCCGTCCCACCAACTTTCTTGCCTCTCTTACTCTCACAAAATAGTATTATAAATAATTTTAGTATACATATGCATAATATATTTCCGGCAGTGTTACAATTAGACCAAAAAATTATTTATATATATTTAAATTCACAGGAATTTCGTCTGAGGGGCCATTTTTATCTCTTATAATAGGATTCTTGTTAGAAAAAAAGTCTTTTAGATGTCCTTTCTTTAAATACAATAATCGAGGTATATATGTCCAATATATCTATTTAATTTAAGAACCCTTTCAGGGTCGGGTCCAGAAGGGTGTAATAATAATATAAAATAACAATATAAAAAACTTTCTTCCTATATCTATATTATTAGTTCTAGTATACTTTAAGTGTCATCTAAATTTGTTTATATAACAACAATAGTTAACATCAAGATGTATAAAAATTGTGCTTTTGTTGGGCGCCACCCCTAGTATCTAGGAGAAAAATAGTGACAGTAATAATAAATAAAATAAAAACATTTACCTCGTCTAATTCAGACAGTGGCACGACGACGCTCAATACTCGAGACCACTGGGGAAAATTAAAACTAAAACATGAACATTCTAACCAAAAAAATTGGATTGTTGGAACAAAATGTAGTAATTTAGACTACAAATAAAAATATATATAAAATAGACAATGGTTGAAACTTTTGTGGATTTATTATTGTTTCCCTTTTTACCACATCGCAATCCTACTTATGGAATTCCGGATATATATAATTCTAATTTAACAAAGTATAAAATAGTATTGTTGAAACAAAAAGAAGAGAGAAAAAAACTCATACAATTAATATTTAGACATAAAATAAAATGTTAATTAATTCTCTGAATTAGATAGTCTTTCTGGAAGTTCTTACATGAGTTCTGATTTTTATACAAGAGAAAAAAAAAGTTAAAGTTGAAGAGGCTGCTTCACCTCACACATGAATTAGTCCATATTGAAACACCAACTTCAAAAATTTGTTTCACTTTAGTAATGTAAAAATAAATTAAATTTTTGACTGAAATTGATATTTGAAAAATCCTCTCAATTTTAAACCACTTTAAAAGTTTATTATTAAAATTTAACTCAATGTTTATTTATATTTGGGTTCACAATCAAAATAAAACAAGATCAATTTAATATCATGGGGTTAAAGAATATATGTTATAACAATAATATTATCGACAAATTTGAGCACAGACTCTCTCTCTCAGGACCTCTGGGTCATGTTGAACAAAAATGTACCCTTTTTCAGTAATCTGACTTATTAGACCAAAAAAACAACTTACTAACTAAACAATTTGAACTCCTTAAGTCTATATAAAG
>CABFVX010011354.1:0-10975 GCA_902151425.1 Timema shepardi | reverse complement strand
TGTGAGACATGATGGACAGTAATGTACCTGAACTGTTATCCTGGGGAGATGGTGTGACTAGTGTTAGTCACACAGTTGTGAGACATTATGTACAGTAATGTACCTGAACTGTTCCCCTGGGGAGATTGTGTGACTAGTGTTAGTCACACAGCTGTGAGACATGATGGACAGTAATGTACCAGTTGTGAGGCATTATGTACAGTAATGTACCTGAACTGTTCCCCTGGGGAGATGGTGTGACTAGTGTTAGTCACACAGTTGTGAGACATGATGGACAGTAATGTACCTGAACTGTTCCCCTGGGGAGATGGTGTGACTAGTGTTAGTCACACAGTTGTGAGACATGATGGACAGTAATGTACCAGTTGTGAGACATTATGTACAGTAATGTACCTGAACTGTTCCCCTGGGGAGATGGTGTGACTAGTGTTAGTCACATAGTTGTGAGACATGATGGACAGTAATGTACCTGAACTGTTATCCTGGGGAGATTGTGTGGTTAGTGTTAGTCACACAGTTGTGAGACATGATGGACAGTAATGTACCTGAACTGTTCCCTTGGGGAGATGGTGTGACTAGTGTTAGTCACACAGTTGTGAGACATTATGTACAGTAATGTACCAGTTGTGAGACATGATGGACAGTAATGTACCTGAACTGTTCCCCTGGGGAGATGGTGTGACTAGTATTAGCCACACAGTTGTGAGACATGATGGCAGTCTGGGGATATAGCCCTCGCAGGTTCGAGCCGTGTATGGTCCTTATCTCGAAGGCGTTCACCTCAAAGAGCCCACATACTGTGTGAATCAATTCTTCATCAAACCTTCAACAACATTATTCAAACAATTATTATTATGTATTTTGGTAAACACTCAATATTTACAAATTAAAATGATCCATGGATTTTCTAGTCTTTTATTTAACTGTAATATCTTTAATTCATTATTTATATATAGTTATAAAGCCTAATGATCAACCAAAAACGTTCCTAAATTAGAATATATTTATATTTTAGAGCCCTATAATTAATTTTACATTAAATTTACTCTCGAGTAAAATTTTCATAATAATAGAATAACGAATTATCTACTTCATATAATGTGTTTGAAATAATTTGTGAAAGGATTTATAACAATAAAAGTCTTAGAAGTCAGTAGAATTATTATTACTATCATTATTATTATGGGCGTTTAGAAGTGCGTCAAAACAAAATTGTCAAATTTTTCAAAATAACATAGTAAAATTTTCTTATATCATATTTGAAACGAAATAATATATACTCCCAAACCCGAGTAAAAATTGCGTCATACTTACATTTTTGACTCCCGGTTTTAAGTTTTAAAATTTTATTTTTAAAGAATTAAAGTCCTCATTAATGTATTTGGACCCATACAAAAAATCGATATTCTGTCTAAATGGGTCAATACCCCGTATTAAAATGTCAAATGCTGGTTAAAATTCTCGAAATTTTATTAGGGGTTACACATTTTCAGTTCATCGTATTGCTATTAAATTCCTTCTTTATAAATTAGACCAATAAAAAAGGTAAATATTGACTATTGAGTCTAAAATGATAACGATAGTTCATTGCTGTACAAACATTTCCCCTAAGAGGTTAAAGGAAAAAGAACATAAACTTTTTGAGAGGCTTACTTATTTAATTACCTTATGGCATTAGAGAATTATTAATTTAAAACTTAAGTATTATATCTGTACAATTAAATATCACAAAATTGTATTTGTATGTTAGCCATAAACTCAGAAACTATTGGTTTTATAAAGAAATATTTCAAGTAAAAGTTTTTTATTTTTAATAGTACTACAATTGTGCAATGATAATTTATGTAGTATCTCAAATAGTTGCGGAGATACGAAAATTTCCGATTTTGTAAAATACCCTAAAAGTAATTTTCATGGAAAAATGAAAGTAGCCATTTTATTTATAATCTTAATCAATGCCTTTATACGAATTTTAATCAAAATCGTTAGAGATGCTTTTGAAAAAATCTATTTTTTCTCGTTTTACTCTTTATTAAACTTCTCTTAATTTTAGGGTTAAACACGCAGGTAGGCGGAATTGCACAAACAATTTTTTTTTAGGGTTATGAGGGTCATTAAACGTCAACATCCATCAACATCTCGGGTTAGATATTTTTATGGTCGCAATACTTAACATTTAGTGCTCGAAAAATTTAAAAAGTATCTTTATTTGCGTATAGCTTCAAAATTATTGGATTGATAAAAATTGTTTCGAATAAAGGATTTTTATTATAAATAGACTTACATAATGGCAATGGCAAGTAATTTCATATATTAAAGAATTACGTAGATATGCTAAACAAAAATATAATTTACGCATCAGACTGGAACCCTTAAATTAATTTTGACGAAGAATTGAGAGTATCCATTTTGTTTGTAATGTTAATCAATTAATAAAAATGAAATTTAATCAAAATTGTTAGAACCGATTTTGATAAAATCGTATTTTTCTCTTTTCACCCTTAAGGAAGGAAACTACACTGAATTTTGGGGTTAGATGTGCAATTCCAAAAACCCTCGGGGAAATCCTATGAAAATCCTAGATACCAAGTTTTATCCCGATTGGTAAAATAGTTTGGGTGCAGACATACAGAAATGCAAACAACATTTTTTCGGGCTCGGGAGGTAATGAAACGTCGAAATTAATCAAAATCTCGAATTAGAGTTTTTCTACGATGACAATACTTTCTCTAACTGTAAGGTAACAAGAAAGTAACAAGAAATAAAACACCGGCTAAAATAAGTATGAGTAAACACCAGATTAAAAAGACAATACTTAATATGATATAAAAACGAGATAAAAATGGTTTTAAAAAAATCTAAATATGATTCAATTTACAAAATGAGTCACTATATGAGTGAAATGCAAATGGAATTCAAAATATTCCCCTGGCGTATAAAATGGAGGAAACATAATATGTTATATATCAGGGGCGGATCCGGATCATTTTCATAGGGGGGTCATAATTATAAGTAACATAATTACTTACAATGTTACATTTCTGTTTAAATTCATTTAATAGTTTCTCATTCATATTTGATCTTATGTATGTTTTAAACCGTGGTCATCCTCTCAATTTTTTTAAATTCAGATGGTTTTTATAAACTATTTGTAGTGGCCCTCCTTCAACAATATTTTGAAAAATGGTTCACTCTAGAAGCTATGAGTAGTCTTCGCCTTGATGTTTTAAATGAAATTCTTTTATAAGCCATTTATAGTGTTCCTCAACCAGAAATTTTTGAAATTTGGATTTCCACTCGAAGCCATTTAGGGTGACCATCACTTTCATTTCTTACATAATTAGATACCTCTATAAGATAATATTTGAAGTGGTCTTACACTGACAAAATTTTGAAAATTTAACTATTTCAGAAACTAGGCTATTTAGGGTGGTCTTCGCCTGAAGATTCTTCAAAATGACATGCATCTAGAAGCTATTTGAAGTTGTCCTCCCCTAGATATTTATGAAATTTGGATGACCTTGGAAGGTATTTATAGCTTTCCTTCCCTGACTTCTTGTGCCAGTTAGATGGCTCTAGTCTAGTGATCATTCAAGTGGTCTTCTCCAGCAAATTTGTTATAATATAATGCATCTAGAAGTCATTTGGAGTTTGATTTAAGGCCATATTTCAGCTTCCTATTCAATAATATCAGAGGATTTGAAATATATATATATATATATAGGGTGGGGGATTTATTCCAGGGAGGGGCAAATTATTTCCAGGGGGCAGAGTCCCCCCCAACCCCAGTTCCACCTCTCCTGCTGTCCACACATACTCAATATTCGGTATTCGTAGATGAACTGCACTCAGGCGATTAGTCTTCTCTGACACGTGGTAGTCTGCCGTCTCTACACGGGAAAATGTTTGTTACTTGCTACGCACGACAAATATTTGTACATGAAAACCAATATTTTTTCCACACTTGCGTGAGTCATATCGGACAGTAACTGAACATGGTCGAATAAAGCACGTGTGAACTCGGCTTATGAGGTGTCTGCGCGTAAAAATATAAAAAAATATATATATAATTTATTCGTGTTGTATTTTATTTCTAAAATTTGAACTTTCATTTTGTTTTTTGTATTAATTTTCTAGCTTACAAAGGGGTTCAACTGACCCTTTGACCCCCCTCCCCGGAATCCCCGACTGTTATATGTGTCTTATTAAGACTCCATCTGCACTGTCGCGTAGTAAAAAAACGAAGGTCACCATTAAAATTAATAACCAGTCAAATAGGGGCATACTTGCAACACTCCACCAAAATATAGTAAATACTAAGGGGAGCATCACAAAACTCACACACTAAAGGGGGATCCCCTTTTAATAAAAAACCGTGGGTCAATGAAGTATGCCCGACGTGGAGTCTCGTCACGATGACCTCCTCTCTTCTAGACGTTTGTATAGAAGAGGGCCACCGCGACACACCGTCCCTGATGGACCGCAGCTTGTTCTGAGCAGGGGTCGAGACCCACTGCTCGTGCCAGGTGCGTAAGACCCCACACCGAACATAGCCCTTTAGATCTAAAAACACGACACACAGACTCGCCTCAGGAAGAAGATGGACTGCCTCCTTGGCTGCCTAGTCCACCAGTTTATTCTGAGATACCAGCTTGACCAAGAATCAAGCAGAAAATTAATTGGGTTTTTAAGCAATCGATATTAAAAATGTGTTCGTGGATCATCTTCACGAGAGGATTCCAAGCGTACAAAATAAACAGTTCCAACAAAGCACTCATGGAACCCATGCAGATGAAAACGGAGTAGTTGCAATTACGATAGACAATGCAAAACAGTTTAAAAATAGCGTAAAATTCAGCCGTAAAAACAATTTATTCAATTGGTAAACAAAATCTAAATTAAAACTTTCTACAACAAAAGCACATCCCACTGACTCACCAGATAAAGCGCATCCTATCTCTGATCAGCGAGGCGTCAAAGAAAGATAGTTAACGGATATTATTTCACAGAGCCGTAAGAAAATAGTGTTCAATTTGCTGTTGGATGTAAGCCAAAATAAATTCATATTTAGTGACATAACTTTAAAATGAAACATTTCTAAAAAGAAAATTATATTCTATGCTAAAAGATGATGAAACACCTATTTAAATTAAATCTCTCAGAAATAATTAACTTAATAATTAAATATGTATAGGTGGAGCTAGATGGTTGCGGCTCCGAAGAGCTCGCAACTTCGTTGTCCCTCAATAGAGCTGATACAAAACAGTGCAAGTGTACAGTTGTATGGATCGCACCATTATTTCGTGACCTTGTAGCGACCTCTCTCTCTTTTCTCCAGAACAGCACAAGTGTTCATGACCGTTGTGTTTAACTGGGTAACAATTGTACAGATAGTGCAAGTGGCCTTAAAGTGTCTTTCAAGTTACTGGCATGGAGTTTTTAGAAACTAATCAGGAGAAGCCTTCTGCTGTCACCGCTACAGAATAGACCGTACCAATAAGGAAAATATAGCTCACTGGATGTGTGTGAACAAGTGCACAGGACGAATTTCTAATCGCAACGACAACGAAGGGTTGAGTGAATTGCCCCATTAATGCTTTCCAGATGTTGCATCGAATGAAGTGAAGAATTGTTTGTCAAACACAGAGAAGCTGGCGAGGGAAGAAGACAGTCAGATTTCAAATATTTTCAAGGATGAAGCTGGACAACTGTTCAACCAAAGATACGAATTTATCACTGAAATGTTTACTCTAACCAGCATAAAGAATAATCTTCACCGTGTTCGTAGAAAAACTCAAGGCTCACTGCAAGACCCCACGACTTCTCAAGACATTAACATACCACCAGATGAATTAAAAATGAATGATGGGTTAGACTTTCTAATGTATGACGATGTTTGAGGACCTGATGATAGAATTATAGTGTTCACCAGTGCTTCAGCATTTTTCATGGATGGTACATTAAAGAGTTGTAGTAAGCAGTACCTCCAGATTTATGTTATTCTTGATGATCTCAGAAGTTCGCTAGAGGAGACCAACGTCATTCCAGTAGACTACGCACTCCTGCCAAACAAAGGAAAGTAAACATACACTCAACTTTTTACGGCAATTTAGGATTGCGTACCCAGATGGAACCCTGAGTCGATCGGGGTGCACTTCGAACAAGCAGCTGTTCAATCTTTGAAGATCGCGAGTTGGGCCTAGTTCGAGACTACTTGGATAAAGAAAACGAGAGTATCAGACTACGCGTGCGAATGCGTGCAGCGTTAGCACATTTGCCTCCTGAAGTAGTTGACGATGGATGGTTGGCCACCCAGGAGGAATCGCCAGCAGACGACAGACTACAGATGTGGAACGTCTACTTCTTTGAGCAGTGGTTTAAAAACTTAACAATTTCAATAGAGCTGTGGAGAGAAACATCGAACGAATAACGGAGCAGAGGGTTGGAACAACGGACCAAGCACTCCCTTAGATGAAGCTCATCCCGACATATATTCCTTAGTCAAGATGCTGAATACCACGGCCATACCTCCGACACACTGAAACTTAATCTAGAAGGGAAAAAATAATAAAGGAGAGTGCAATTAAGATTGACGAGTGGCTGGAAAATAATTTAAGAAAATTTGAAGAAAATGGTGAACCTATAGCATGCCTAAGAAACCTGGCCTACATTCAAAAACTTTAATAATAAGACAAGGACTCGCAGTCAACTATTCAACCCTACAATGATTGACGGTTTCAAACTAAACAAATACTTTTTATTAACTGTAAATAATAATTGTATATAATCTAGAAAAAAGTAAATAAAGCAACAACAAAAAAAACACACAATAATCTACAAAATAAAAATCTGTATAATAAAAATCAATCAAAAAACTTAAAACTAACTCCCCGAACTATAAATATTTGATCTTTGTATATAATTTACACTAAAATTTGAGCGGTTACAATATAAATGGCTGAAATTACCGTGGTTTGTCCTCTGGAACAATGGCAATTGCGCGCTTATGCACTGAACTATTTTGTACTTCAATCACTTGCGCTCTTTTGTACCCACTTTTCGCTTGCGCTCTTGGGTAGCATATTCGAGCTAGACAAATCATTCTAACTTGTGGAGTTTGTACCACGAGAAAAATTACTAATTCTATCTTTGACTCGATTTTCTTACAAATGAACATTTTTATCACCTTTAAAAAAATACAAACCAATTTACCATATTATTGTTATTTTATATGTATTGGTAATATACAGTAGAGCGTCGATAATTCGGACTGATTGGCCGATCAGCCCAGTCCGAACTATCCATTTATCTGGATTTTAGAGTACCTATACAAAAAATAAAATAATAATAGACGGGATACGAAAACTCAATGTTAAAATAGAAACATTGTCACTTTAAAACAACAAACCTACACATTATGTTTTGTTGCTAAATATCATGAATTATGAAGGAATATAATATACTGGGCTGACGAATAGACGCTAAGCTATCTCAAATATTGATACCACTGTGGTTATTTTTTATTTATACCACGGTCAAAAGGTTGAGTTCGGGGCTTAGTGTTAGAAAGTGTGTTAGAAAGTATTTTAGGATTTTAAGAGGTTCAAGAGGACACAAGAATGCCCACGTGTTCGGGCAGATTGAACTATTAGAAATGTCAAAAAGAATCCACCATAATAGTCTCTTAATGAGAAAAAAGTTTGGAGCCATTAAGTTTTTGAAGTCTATCAAAATCACTATAAAAATTGTTTAAAAAAAGAATTTACTACAGCAAGCAACAGCAAATTTGCATTGAACACTTTCCAATCAGAGGGATTCAGTTAAAGTAATGGAAGTCCACACCACACTGACATATTCTAAATTAGTCATAAGTAGGCTACACCAAACTGAGAATCGAACCCCGACTCCCTATCGCTGGCATTCCAGTCTATTGCGAAAATGATGCCTTAGAAACCGCTACCATCGATTCGGCTAGTGGTTAAAATTACTAATATAAACCTAGTTAACATTGTTGAATCCGATCCAAATGTTGGTCAACTCTTGGTGCCAAGTTAACGCAGTTTATATGCATTGGAGTTTGTTTGCCCGATTGTTTTCATAGTGTAGGACTATAAAGAGAAGGGCGTGAATTGTTGTCTTGTTGTTCTTTATTGCATTAAGTCAATAGCGTATGCATTGACGCTCTGTATTTTAACATTTAGTATTTCAATGCTATATGATAACATAATCTTAACATCTTCCAAAATAAAAATAATTAATGAGTAACCATATAAATTAAATAATTTTATCTATAATGGTCAATGGTTTATTTCAATCAAAAACAAACTGAAATTAAATATAAAATAACTTTAACAAGTTTCTTAACAGCAGATATTTAAACTTGCTTACATTTTTTGTAATAGAATTATATCCACATAGCATATATTGAAATAGTAGTCTGTGTTAACCTTCGAAATTTCGAATCTAAATTCGAATCTTGCTAAGATTCGATTCTGTTCTAGCTTTCATGCGAACCTTCGAAATTTCGAATCTAAATTCGAATCTTGCTAAGATTCTATTCTATTCTAGATTTCATGCGAACCTTCGAAATTTCGAATCTAAATTCGAATCTTGCTAAGATTCGGATTCGATTCTAGCTTTAGAGTTTTATTATTAGAGAGATTTGTTGTGGATTCGAAATTTCAAATCCAAGTAAATATCAGATTCGGATTCGATGGGTCTGGTCTGAAACTCGAATCTTTTCATACTTAAGAATAATTTCAACTTTCTATGGTCTTATACAATAAACCATTATAAAAAATAGTAATTTATTTTGTTTATAACCTTTCATAAGTTAATCATGAAGCTTTGTTTATTGTTTAACATAAGATTAAGTTTAAAATATTTTCAAAGACTCCTAAGAATATGATATTTGATTTGGATTTAAAACATTTAAAAAATAAAGTATTCGATTTGGATTCGAGCCAAAATTTTATTTTTAATGTGCTATTCAATTTGTATTCAATCCGAAAAAAATTCTAAGCATGATACTCGATTCGGAATCGATTCGAGCTGATTTACTAATATTCGCGTTCGACTCGAAATGGAAAATCACAGATTCACACAGGCTTAAAAATACCCAAATTATGAATATAACATGCTTAGAATTAATGTTTTCAAAAGAAGACTTAAAATATTTATTACGAGTTATATTAGATACCAACAATTGAACCAATTTTTCTCAAGGTTAAGCAGCACTAAAACTAAATCAAATTAGAAATTAAGCATCCGGCTGCCTACCCTTTGATAGTTCCTGATTGTATAATAGTGAGCTAATAATGGCAATCACAAACCAGTAATGATAATCAATAAAGTAAAATATTTTAAACAAAACATTACCTTGTCCACAAACTGAGTGCATAAACAAACGCAATCCATTAAGAACGTAATCTTTAACAAAGCACGTTCATAAAATAAGATAAACGAACAACTATACATTGCTACGGAATATGTTGGTAAAAAGTGCATCTTAGTTAACCAAAGAGCATAAATAAATAATACAATCTTTTAGAGAAACATTTTGAATAAGAAGTATTATGATTTTCCGAAGCGCATCATGGTTCACCAAGTTATGTCACCAGACTTAGTTTATTTTAATTGTTATGTAGCTGCTAGATAAGAGTTAACTTGCCTTTCGATTTTTAGCCTTGTTATTACAATAAAAATTGATCCTACTATGATAATCTCTAGTTTTGTATTTGTTTATTTTTTTATTTTTTTAGTCTCCCTGTATAAAATTTAAATTTTATATCCCATAGAGCAGGGTTTTTTTCCTCTTCAATTTGCAATTTCTTATTTTCCAATTATAAACTTTCCAGCTTTAATGGTTATCATGGGGTGGTCCATTTGCAACCATTTTATATCCCACCATAAATGATTTTTTAAATATTTTTTTTAAGAATCATGAGGGAATTCCATTTATTGCGTCTTCATTTTGAAATTTAATTAAATATTTGAATGGTTGCTTAAGGTGGTTCTTATACTCACCTAACCAATTTAAATCTTCTACAACACTGTAAAGTGATTTATCATTTTTGTTTTTTTGGATTTTTAAAACCCCCATTTCATCAGCCCCTTTCTAAATAGTAAACACTTAACACATATTTTGTTATTGGAGTATAATCCCTTTACATTCCTGGCAAATTTCAATTTTCTGCCTCACCTAGAGGTTTTTTCTTTTTACTTACCCACCCCTCCTTTTCCTGTTTTCACAATTTAAAATCTCTATTTTTTATGGTTATTTGGGGAGCTTTTATTTTTTACCTTCTTGCTGAATTTAAGCTTTCTCTCATACAAAAAAGTAGTAGTTTTTAATAATTTTGGAAATTCACCCCCTTCCCTCCCAATTTAAACAAATTTTACTTAGAAATTCCAAATTTTATTTTCTCCAATTTCCTCTTAGAAATGTCAAATTTTAAGATCTATTTTATTATTTGGAGCTGTCTCTCTTGTCTGTCAATTTTTAATTTTTTACCTCCATTTTGAAATTTCCCAATTATATATATATATATTGTTTGTTTATGGGGCAATCTCACCACCTTCCTACCAAGTAAAATTTAAAGTTTCCAAGCCCAAGGGTTGGGGAAATATGGTGATGAGTAAGTCAGTGAGTGGGTTTTGCAGTGTAAGAAACGCTGTGATAATAATTATGTATGTATGCATGATGTGTGTGTGTACGTACGTATGTGTATACATATAAACATATATATAATTTTGTATTTAAAAAAATAGTTGCGACTCTGGTGTTGTAGAATTAATTGTACTAACAAAGAAAGTGTGTCAACATTCAAGGTTCCAAAAGACAATTCTCGTAACAACACTAGTAGTGGTTGAATTGAGAGTTCCAGAGAACTTTCTCCCATAAGGTTTAACATTGATCCACACCGCACCTCGTGAAGTGATCCACACCGCACCCCGTGAAGTGATCCTCACCGCA
>CABFVX010011352.1:0-10978 GCA_902151425.1 Timema shepardi | reverse complement strand
CTAACAAAGACGTTGCGTAAGACGCTTTGGTGACGTCATCAGAGGAGTGGCTTCATAAATCTTAAAGTAGAATAGTTACTAAACTCTTGTTTGTTATTATAGGCCTAGTTAAGAGAATGTTTATTTATTACACACAACAAATAATAATAATAATAATAATAAGTATGAATAAGAAATATTACGTATTGTAACATTCAGGCAACTTTAACTCGTCTCTCTAACGATAAGCGTGTTAGACTGGACTGCCGAAGATGGGGAGATCGGGGTTCGGTTCCAGTCGAGTGCACTGAGAGTGGTTCTTTTCCTAAATGGTTTTCTACTCTCCTTCCCTTCTTAGGCCTTTAGTGTAATTAGTATATAGGCATATAACCCGTACGAGTAGTAATACGCGGTGTTAATAAAAAAATAAAATATGACAATAAGGACTCAAATTCGGTCAAAAACCATTGATCAGATGTGAAACCTGGATGTAAATTATGATAAATACATTGGGAAACCAAAATAAGGTTAATGGGGAAAATCACATTAAATCTCAAACCCCACAAGGACCACAGCCCTTTTTGAAAATTATTTTACATATGACAATGACCTTTTTAAACCATAATCTAATGTGTATCAGAATGGTGTCATTATTGTCTAACAGAATTTAGAATTGAACTTTCCCTCTTTTCCCCCTGTACTTTCCTCATCAGCGAAAGGAAAATAAAATATCTGCAGTAAAATAAAATTGAATAATATTTGTATAAATAATAATCGTAGGTCTAGTACTATATAAAAATCCATCTAGCTTAAATACCAACTAGAACCCACTCAACTTAATAAATGCTTGTCCACGTCAAACCCAAATGTTTATATAATTACTTTTTTATTCAGCCATACATTACCATATATCAGTGAGTACATTGGAAGAATGTTTGGATCAGAGGTACCCAACATATGGCCTGAGGGCTGGATGCTGCCCGAGAATGGATTTTCTGCGATCCATGTACGATAAAGACAATGTGAACTTTATTTTAGTGGTTTTTGTGTTGAATTGAAAATACTAACTTACACATGTATCGCGTATAACTCCCCATAAGAATAAAACGTATTATCACGACTAAATCTTTATAGCCAGCGAGAAATCTTGTGGATTTTTATAAGTGTCTTGGTGGTGAAAAACTCGCCGCTTTATTGAAATATGCAAGGAAATATTTGGTAGTTCTGTACCTACATTTGCGAACAAACGTTCGCATCACGGACGAAGATTTGCATTCAGTACAAACTTACTTCAGATATCAACACACTGTCGCTTGAAATTAAAGCTAAGAAATCCCATTAAAATGATGGGTTTGTTTACATAATTTAGATATGATTACATAAAGTATTTATACTTCTTGATAAAGTTATGTTTATTAATAATAATATTTATTATTTAGCAACGCGTCTTACTACCCGTTCGGATTATACGCTTTAAGTACTAATTACGCTAATGGATTAGGATTTGGGAAGGTTGAATTAGAGGAAGTGAACCCGCATTTGCGTGGAGGGATAGTGAAAAACCATTTAGGAAAAACCACCCCCAGTTCATCCGACCAAGATTCGAACCTCGATCTCCCCGTCCTCAGCATCCGAGCTCAACACGACAAGCGCGTTAGCCAACTACGCCACCGAGGCGGGTATTATGTTTATTAAATTGTTTAAAATAAATTTAGTTAAAAAAAATTGAAGTGCTTCAGGTTGTTTTAGAATTGAATGTACAGTAATTATTATTTATGCCGTTGAGTGAACAAAAAGGTAGATACGGGCACATATACGTATATTATGTTGGAACATGAGCTTTAATAGATGGAAGGGGGTGGAGGTACCCGGCCAGCCAGAGAGGAGAAGTGTCATCCGGACCGTTTATAATTCGAATTCTGACAAGACGTGTATTAATCACAACTTGTGAATGTGTGGAATGCCAGGCCTCCACTGTGGTTCGGATTCCACGTTAAACTGTAGNATTTCATCTCACAGTCACCCTACCATTACACATTAGCGTAAGTGCGTATAACCCGAACGGGTAGTAAGACGCGGTGCTAGTAATAATATAATTCGAATTGGGCACCTTTGGTCTAGATAGTACAAACATATTTTAAACATTGATAATGCCCATCAAAAGGGACAGATTCAGGTTAAATGATTTGACGTATGAATATATTAACTTAGTTATAGTGGTTTTTGATTGTTAGATACCGTCATTCTTCCACGCTCCTACTATATTTTCCCAAAAAAATAAACACTTCTACATGTCCAGTTTAATTCTAATAAGAAGAGCCTTATCTGACAGCTAGAAAAGTTATTAGATCTACTTTTGCGTATTCATACGTCAAGTCATGCAACTTTCATAAAATAATATTAATAATATAGAATTGTTATTAATTTTGACCAGAAAAAAAGTTTGTATTTACTAAAATAGGCGCTTAGCCGTTAGAAGGATGCATTGGACTTATCTAAATGTATTAACTTATAACACGAATCCTCTCTAGTATTATTGTTCAAAATTAAATGTGTTATTGTGACTATTAGAAACCATCAATTCAGTTTAAATTACTATACTAAAAATGTTTTACTTACCCTATCTAATAACTAGTAAGCCTTTATGTAAACTCTTAGTTTAAATTATTATACTGCATCGAGTCTCATCTACTCTTTTCCTTTTAAGCTCTCACAAGCAATTACATAAATAGTAATAAAAACCTACTTGAATCCGACTCCATGCTGATACTTTGTTTAATAATATTTTAATTAAGTATTATCTTGCATTAACTAGTCACTTATTTGTTTGAATACAGACGAAGTCGTTTATGAAAATGTGTATCTGCTGATCTGTAGTTTGGATTCTTTTAAAAGTGTTTGTAAGATTCTAACACCTGATAATGAGATTTCTCTATTGTTTAGTAATTCGACAATTTAATTTAAACAATGAAAATAATTGAAACATAATCGTCAAAGTAGTGCCAACATTGAACAATTATGTTCCTTAACTTAACAAGGGTGTAGTATTATGGAGTTTAAAATTCGACTATCAGATCTGAATCAAGTATCATCGATTGTAAATGTGTATCTCTTTAGGAGGAACAAAACTTTATTGTTAAAAGTATTATGCATTTATTTTGACTTGTAAAAAATGATTTAAGCTGTTTTAATATACATTTTTGACAGATAATAAATTTCTAGAAATGTATTACAATGTGTTTTAATAACATAGAGAAAGAAGTTCTCAACATTATAAACCAAAATTACCGAAATATTGAACTTCTTAAGCTAATTAATTTGAATGAGAAAGAGAGGTCCATCTTTCAGAAGTTAATATTACGCCAGATATGAAGGCTTATGTTAAATTTATATTTATGTGGTATGAAAATAATATTTTAACGTATCTTAAGATTTTGTTTTTTATGTTAAAACTCCAATAAGTTCAATGTACACCGATAACTAAAGAGGTTACAGTCCGATTTTGATAATAAGACATAATGTTGACAGTTATAAAAGCTATTAAAACCATTTTCATATATTTGTACAACTCATGTGTGCTGTAGCTTTCACTTTCCACAAATAATATATATAATAAATACTAGTATTTGAGTAATATGTTATAATGTTGACTGCAATAAAATATGTTTGTATTTCCTAAAAGTTCCTTCCTAACAAATCCCAACATAGTTTATGACTTGTCACGTATATGAATGAAAGAGCTATATTAATAATCCCTTGCTACGACTGAAGAGTTTATCTTTTTAATAAATTAATCCCCTCGCTGTCTTGAGGCAATAGAAAAAGCACATGTCGATAATCCTCAGCAGCCCGTCTGGTCACCAGACAATATTAAGCGCTGGTATAAAGCCTGCATACAAGTAGCGGCCATGTTTCAGAGAGTCCCAGTCAGGCATAGTTGCAGTATGAAGGTCTTCTCGATACTAGCGCTAGGTTTGTTCCTCCTGGCAGGAACTCTGTTGGTGCGTGGGGCTTATTCTGTCGGCAGCAGCCAGAACTATGGAACAGGTACGTCATCTTCTTAAGTTGTTCTTCTAACATGAATCACATGGAGAAATCTTTTATAATGTATTCTTGATTTTTAATACGAAACCATTTAAAATTGGATCTGTATCAAAATATCGCAAGCCAACATTAAATTATATTATTTATTGCATGCACCACGCATTGCCATCCATCCGCTTTGTCCACATACCTACATTAATGAGGCAGGTATTGGTAAGATATAATTTATAATATATGTAGCCTCATTTGCATGAAGAGCGAGTAGGAAACGTTTTAGGGGAAAAAATTCTTAGCTGGGACTTGAGTTTTCAACTCTCGATCACCGGCTATCCAGTGTATTGCGGGAGGGACGCCTTAGACCTAGTAACCATTGGTGTGGGTTAGTTAGTATAAAAAATAAACTTTACACTTACTTTTTATTTGAAATAGGTTGGTTAATCTGACCTTTAAAGTTAATATTGGGATAAATAGTGAAGGATATTTTAAAATTTGTATTTGTTTAGAAGTTTATCTATATCAATTATTAATATCAATATTGATTTTTTATGAGAAATACCATTTTAAAAATATTGCAAATCATAGTTTCTAAATATGTGTTTTTGTACGGATAAAACTATATATTTGCAGGCATTTATGTATATGCATATAGAAATATGATTTTTTAGATAAATTTATATTAGTAGTATAGCCTTTCTTTAAAATATATATATAAAAAATCTTTATCTTAATGTAGGCTATCTATTTAGGTTTAAAATATCGCCTACTGATTTGTTTAAAGATTAGATCATTAGACGTCAAAATATCTACTTATTTTTAAAAATAATGTTTTATGTGGCTAGAATTAATATAATGTTGGTAGTGAGTATGATTATTTAATATGAATATTTTTATCAAGAACTTTCAAAATCAATCGTAAATTGTATGAATAAAAATGACATATTTTGTTTATTTATAAAAATTTAGGATTTTGTTATAATAAACCCATAATAAAAGATTCATTAATTTTGTTGAAATGTTATTTCTTATTTAATTATATTCCTCTCTAAATTTTCTCAAGTTTGAATAGACCCTCTAAGAAAATATACGAACTTTTTTTTTTGTGTTCCTACATCGTATTTTCAAGCAATGCTAATTTTTTATTATTATAAAATCTAAGCTTCCTAGATCGACTGCCATGATACTTTATAAAGATTTCAAATCAAAACAATGCAAGTTTTAATTCATCTGGCTGTGTTTAAAAGAAAATTCTTCAGTTTATACTTTATAGACAGATTAAGGTTCTTTCATTTTTTTTAAACTCAGATACAAGTGTTGTAGAAATGAATAATCTGTTCCTCGAGAATAATAGTTTTGTCCACGATTTGTTATTTGAAATTAATGCATTTGAAATGTATACAGATTAAATTAATACAAATGCCAGATGCTAAAGAGTTAGGGTAATAGCACACTGGAAGCGACGCGTAGAGAACGTCATATTGTTTATACATATCTTCAGTGGCGGCTCGTAGCTAGAATTAGTGGGGGTGCTGCTACGGAAAAATTTTAGCCTTTGTTTTAAAATTGTGTAAAAGGGGGAAAAATGTATAAAAATAACATTTATTAAGGAACTTGATAAAATCTTAACAAAAAAACAAACCTTTTTTACTTACTTTAACTTAAATTGTTACAGTTCAAGCTCTATCTATTCATTTAAAAATGAAATCCATTCTTCTTGTTTTCATTTGCGCAAAAAGTTCAATAATTTTCTCTTTGATCTCTGGATGACAATTGAGGAAATTTTTCTCCATTGAAAGTACTGCAAGCACATTTAGTCTTTCTGTTAAATAAAATAACAGAAAAAAAATGATTCAAATATAATAGCTGGAAGCAGAATAATAATCTAATTCTACACTCTTATACACTTTATCACATTCAAGAATATGGTACACGGTTTTCTAAGCCCAACACACGCCGAATAAAATAAAAAAACTTCCTTCCACCTTCCACCTTCACACCAGAGTCGGCACTGCGAGACCAACAGTACTTTCTCTACCTGGCCGTCCCGCATTTCTCCTCACCCCCTCCTATGTGCGCATGCGCACAACAATCAAACACCACGTCACTGGCACTGTGAATCACACAGTTCCATACAAAGATTTTTGTATATTTTTCATAAACTGGGGAATGGCTACTGAAGTACTGACATTAAGCTTAAGGAATATATATTGTACTACAAAAATAAAGAAAGAATTAAAGAAAAAAGGACTCATTATATTAAATGTTATCAATAATATCAAGTGGAAATAAGGGGTGCTGCAGTTCCGCAGTGCCTATACATGAGCCGCCACCGCATATCTTATGATTCATCATGACAGACAGGCAGCGATTTGAGGCGGATCGGGGCTATCCACTTTAGAACAAAGTACTAGTTTGTTTTCAACAACGATTTGACGCGACAAGATGGACGTCAAGCTGCTGATTGCCAAGGTATTTGCCAGGCCACAGGCTTTCTCCAGTTGGTGGTTTGCGTCTCCAAAACATCCAGGACTTTACCGAGAATATAATCAAAGGTCGTGATTGACATCCTTGTACAAATCGTGATTAATACCTCCTTAGCACGGGAAACAAATGGTGATATTCCTCTGAATAGTCCCTGTCTTGACACACTTAATGTACCCCTTCGCTCCTTTTCCCCCCTTTCAAGGTTTTCCGTTTAAAATAAGAACTTTCACTACGAAACATCTTTTGTGATAGTTTTGATAAAACGCCATTTTGCCAAATAGAAATGTTTCACCCCACTCCACTTCGCATCGCTGTATGTGTGTTGATTATCCGGTCTTTGTCGCGTGCAGACGCCTCGCTGCTTATTTTAACTTATTATTAGTTCCCTTTCACACGAGAGGTTTTTTATCGCGCGATGTTTTTTTGTAGCACGAATGGTTCAAATGTGAGCGTTCTAACAAAGAAATGAAAATATCACGAGGTAAAATTCCCGCGCCTCCGGTCTATAACAGTCGCTTGTTTCTAGCGACGAGATTATTGGTCACGCGGGGAAAATATCGCGAGGTAAATTCTCTCGCCACAGCTAGAACAGTCGCTTGTATCTAGCGATGAGATTATTGGTCACGCGGGGAGATACTGCACACCGACTTGAGATACAGTGAGTGAAATGTCTGATTTCAGACGAGAGGGAATAAATTGCGCGAGCATTCTGCTGTTGGAGCTCTTTCGAGGTAAAATGTATCGTATAGCAATAGTTTGTGATGAAAAAAACGGGGCCTTCAATGTACTGTACATTGTAGGTTTGTACATGATAAACATACAAAAATGTTGTTTATGCACTTTTCAATAACTACATACAGTAGCCCCATGGCTTCATTGGTGCTGACTGATGGCTTTGAAAAGTTACCAGACCAAATTATGTATCCCTATGCCGAACCAAATGATCTGCAAAAACATGTGTTTAACAGCTATCACTTCTGACAGTCAAAATGTAGGTATATACCTAAATGTTGACGGTCAGAAGTGAGCTGTGAGCTGTCAGTCAGCACCAAAGAAGCCATGGGACTACTGTATATTAAGTTGGCAAGCAAAGATCCTTAAATCTATGTAACTGCCACTTTTTCAGATGGTGGGATTGTATTTCTCAAATTTGGATTAGCTTTCAATAAACTTGGTGCCAAACGATGCAACAATTCGTCAAATGTTACCACAGACCTGAGAAAATACTTGAAAATCTTATAGCTATACTGATGTAGTCTGGCAAAATTTAATCTAAAACCACCTTCAAGTAATCTACAACTAAATATAGGGTGTACTCAGAAACACCTTCTATTTTTTCTTAGGAAACAAGCGGTATTTCCCCTCTCGTTTGAAAGTAACATCTGAATTGATCGCGTGACAAAAACATCGCGCGATAAAATACCTCTTTTGTAACAGAGCACTTTAGCCAGCAACGAGTATTTATATGTTGTGTTTTTTAAAACCTCTTGGTTCTAACCGTGCACTACTTTCATCAACCAGCACGACTGTTCCACTTGGGTTACACAAACAAACTGAGAGGTTATACAGCTGAATGACCTTGGATTGTGATGACTGGCCCAACAACTGTGTGCATGGGTGTGTGTCGAGTTATACGGAATGTCCGAGTTATCGAGTGTCGAGTTTACGAAACTCTACTGTATTGTCACTACATACACAATTTATTGAAACATATAAAAACATGACTCCAAATTGTACTACTTTATGTATCATTTAAATGGTAGCCACCTTCTCCACATGCTATCAGCGATTATAGAATGATTGTCCGCGAAAATGATTAGAGAAAAATGTCCACTTTAATGCAGTGGAAAACATGTAGATGACGTATATTAAGGTTTTGGGGCAAACAAACTTATTTATCTCTATAATCTAATTTAGTAATTTTTTTTATACTCAGTTGGAAATTGTGATACTCGGGTAAATAATAGGATTCTGGGAAATGGATCATTTTAAAGATCTATAGATCTGGGATTTAAGTAAAATAAAAGTTCCTCAATCGACTAAAAAGTTCCTCTAAACTCTCCCCCTGTAGAAAACGTGATGTCAGAGTCACAGCTATCTATGCCTGGACTTGGATCCAAACCACAGATGGCGTATGTTTGTAATTTTTTTAAAAGTTATTTTCTTCCAAGTTTCCTACTACACACACCAAGCCCTAGTTTGTATTGATTTGTCAACGTTCTAAATTTTTATTAAATTAGGCAATAGAAGAATTATATAGGCTTATGAGTATTTTTTTAAAACCTTAAATATTAATATATTAGAATCACTATTTTGTGACGTAGCACTTTATATCCCCAGGCCCTTGATATATTATCATCACTAATCTTTTAAACAACATTTGTTAACATATTTGTAAGATTTTATGCCAAAGGGGCTTTAGTTCTGAGAAAAGAGTTATTAATAATTATTTATGATAAATTTACCAGTTATGTAAAATGAAGTCATGAGATCATCAGCACGGATATAAACTTGGGCCGAGAATACCCGAAAAAAGATTCTTCCCGTGTCCATCGGGATGAGAAAGGAAGAGTTTGAAGAAAATATACCCACATTAGCGTGAAAGGAGAGTAGGAAACCATTTAGTAAGAATCACCCATCGTACTTTCGGCTGGGATTAGAACCCCTTCTTCCCCCAACTCCTCGCTACCAGCAAACCAGACTGGATGAGCCTGACATTTAATCCACGTACCCACTGATACTTATTATTGAAGACTATATCTAGTTTTATTTGTTTGTTGTGTTCCAGCCGGGAAGCGAGCAGTGGCCCCTGAGCCAGAAGGTGACGTCTCCCTCAAGAACCCCCTCAATCCCTTCCTCTCGATAAAACCCTTCCTGCCGAGTAAACCCACCTTCATCCCTCCTGTCGTGGACCCCAACTACTTCATAGGTCAGAAGACCGCCCTGCTGAACAACCTGTTCCCCGACAAATCAGCGGCTGTGGGCCCCGACATCTTCCTGGACAAGAAGACCGCGTTCCTCAACCAGCTGTTCAACCAGCTCAGCGCTGCACCGGGGCCAGCTGCCTCCAAGAGGGCTCTAGTCGCTCCTCCCACTACAAACCCCTTCGCCGATAAGAAGACGGAGTTCCTCAACCAACTGTTCAAGAGTCTCAGCACTGCACCGGGGACAGCTGCCTCCAAGAGGGCTCTAGTCGCTCCTCCCACTACAAACCCCTTTGCCGATAAGAAGACGGAGTTCCTCAACCAACTGTTCAACAGTCTCAACCTCCCAGCCCCCGCGAGCGATGACGTGGCAGTAGATGATGAGGTCGTCACCACCAAGCCGACGATTGTTCCTCCAGGCTTCTGGTCCCCTTTCATCCCTCCTTCGGAGGGTGACGTGGTGGCGGCATCCCCTACCGTGAAACCGACGATAGTCCCTCCAAGCTTCTGGTCTCCATTCATCCCCCTTTCAGCGCCTACCGCGAAGCCGACGATAGTTCCACCAGGGTTCTGGTCACCCTTTGCCTTACCCTCTCCTGTGAAACCTACCATCGTACCTCCCAGCTTCTGGTCGCCCTTTGCCCCTTCCTCAGCACTTAAACCCTCATTCGTGAGCCCCTTTGCCCCACCGGGCCTCACTGTCGAACCCTCTGTGTTCATCGACAAGAAGACCGCGTTCCTGAACAAGTTGTTTGAGAGTCTTAACGTGACCACTACGCCTGCTCCGGTCGAGACAGACCCGGCGTTGATCTACTCACAGAAGCTTTCGGAATTCTTGGATAAGCTTTTCGATTCCTTAGCACCCCAGGGGACCAACGACACATCATCAGCACAGAAACGAGAGGTGGATAACCCCAAAGAAGTAGCCGGACTCGATGGCGTCCTCGACGTCGTTGATGATGTAGAAGGCGACCTCTCTCGCCGCAGTTCATCCCCCGCCGTCGCCCCCGATACGACCCTCCTGGACGCCAAGGACAACATCGTGAGCACCATCATCTCGGAGATGGTAGGCATCAAGAACAGTATGTTGGAC
The DNA here is from genome assembly GCA_902151425.1 of Timema shepardi. NCBI lineage: Eukaryota > Metazoa > Arthropoda > Insecta > Phasmatodea > Timematidae > Timema > Timema shepardi. Next base: position 457 of record CABFVX010011352.1, on the reverse strand, counting down.
ACGGTGGCCGATATTATCCAGAAACAGAAGGATCTGTCCGCGGAAGTGGCTGGGGGGTTTGGCCCAGGGAAGAAACCCTTCGCTTCGCCATACGCTGCTATGTGGGCCCCAACCCCAAAACCTTCCAAACCCACGCCAGACCCTTTAGAACCTTTCAAACAGAAGATTGACCTGTTGAGCCAACAGTTCGATACCTTGTCCAAGGTGCAGCAAGATGTGACCGCCGCTGTGAACCAAGCTCAGGTGAGAAGACCTGCTTTCATGAGATAGGGATAGGCGTAATGAGGGGGACTGGATAGAACTAGCTCAAGATAGGGATAGGCGTAATGAGGGGGACTGGATAGAACTAGCTCAAGATAGGGTGTAATGAAGTGGACTGGATAGAACTAGCTCAAGATAGGGATAGGGTGTAATGAGGGGGACTGGATAGAACTAGCTCAAGATAGGGATAGGGTGT
>CABFVX010011351.1:0-10981 GCA_902151425.1 Timema shepardi | reverse complement strand
ACTAACCAGCACTAACGTAGCACAAACGATGGGCGTTTTCAAAAACCGGGTGGCTAAAAGTCGGGTGGCCAGGGTGACACACATCTTTAATCTACCTTCCTCATCTTGACCCCATTAATGGCCTAGAAAGGTAGCAGGAGGTGGCTAAATTATGTAAAAGTATATACTAGGAAAGAAGTCTTATAAATTATATAAACTTACTTTTAAAAAAAAGTTACTTTCATTGGGAGCACCCACCAAAATGACGTGACACGTGATCTGGCATCTAACATGCATCTTCAGGTTAAACCAATGTAAACATACGAGTCAGCCAGCTCACTGAAGCGACTCGACACGCGCCACGCCGCGCCACGCCACGCCACGCCACTGTCAGACGATTGCTGCATGATCCACTTTGTGCCACATTCCACGGACAAGTTAGTTCATCTAATTCACTGTGCACTTGGTAAAAGACCTTCTTCAGGTGACACACATGCCCTAAACTTTGCATCGTGTTTTAAAATCGTAGACTCGATTTTTATTAATAAGGATTGAAATGTTTCTTCAATCAATCTTTAAAAACAAGTGAAATTTTACTGGATAAATTATTTAGCTGTTTAAAAACATTTAAAGGACCACATTTTTTAATATTTGCTCGCCTAAAAGGATGCACTCAAAAAGTGCCACGCTACTGCCATGTTACTGCCAGATCATGTGTCAAGTAACCTCAATGGCCTTGAGCTTTAATGTGCCACTTTGAAATGTCCTCACAAAGGGATTTGTGTTTGAATCCCGGTAGGAAGCTTTAAATTTTAGATTTATTAGGATATTACCTTATAAGATTTGGCATTCACTAGTCAGGAGGTCTCAAGAGCTAATAGAATTCTAGGGAAGAATTTGTAAAATATTTTTTATTAAAGTTACTCTACTTAAGAATTTGAATCGTATAAAATTGAGTTTCTTGAAACGGGTAAGCTACTAGATATTTTGTTTAATATAAAGAAGCCAAATCGTTCCCTACCCAAAAATGCCTTTTTTTTGCTCCCCGTCTTACTACCCGTTCTGGTTATACATCTTTATTAATTACGCTTTGGATTAGAGTAAATAGTGGGGAGACTTTCACACAGGAGAAATATATTGTAAAATAAATAACCCACAGCTGTTATCCTCTTACTCATATGTACCTAGTAAGTAGGCTATAGTTTATCGGCTTATTTTCCCCGTGTTTTAAGGTAAAAAACAGTTATTAATAGGCAAAAGTCAGAATGCTGTAAATGTTTCAAATTACAATTCAAATGAAGATAAAAGTCGAATATATACATATATATATGTATGTGGATAAATATTTTTTGGTATCAATAAAAGCTGAAACCCGTACAGGTGACCGCATGGTCTAAGGTGCTAATCTCAATAGACTAGACTGCCGATGACAGGCATATTGGGGTTCAAATATCTGTCGGATGAACCGTGGATTTTTTCCAAAACGGTTCTCTCCTCTCCCTCCATGCAAATGCTGGTACACTACCTCTAAATATGACCTTCTTATCCCTAAAACCACTAGCGTAATTAGTATATAAACCTATAATCCGAAAGGGTTGTAAGACGCGGTGCTAAAACATTTGGCTGAAACACATTTTTGGTGGTCGAATGGTCTAAGACGTCACTCTCACTAAAGGGGAGATCAAGGTTACAATGTTGGCCGGGTATACTAAGCATGGTTTTTCCAAAATTGTTTTTTACTCTCCCTCCACGCAAATGAGGGTACACTACCTCTAAATTAAACTATTCTCGTCCCTAACACATTGGCGTGTTGGTACATGGGCGTATATACAACACGAACATGTAACAAGACGCAGTGCTACAAATAAGTAAAAAGTTTCAAGCCCATATGCTGTACCCATAGCCCTTGTGATATACCCAAAAGCCCATGTGCTGTATCCACATCCCTTATGATATACCCAATAGCCCATGTGCTGTATCCATAGCCTTTATGATATACCCAATAGCCCATGTGCTGTATCCATATACCTTATGATATACCCAATAGTACATATGCTGTATCCATAGCCATTATGATATACCCAATAGCCCATGTGCTGTATCCTATATCCCTTATGATATACCCAATAGTCCATATGCTGTATCCATAGCCTTTATGATATACCCAATAGCCCATGTGCTGTATCCATATACATTATGATATACCCAATAGCCCATGTGCTGTATCCATATCCCTTATGATATACCCAATAGCCCATGTGCTGTATCCATATACATTATGATATACCCAATAGTACATATGCTGTATCTCATAGCCTTTATGATATACCCAATAGCCCATGTGCTGTATCCATATCCCTTATGATATACCCAATAGCCCATGTGCTGTATCCATATCCCTTATGATATACCCAATAGTCCATATGCTGTATCCATATCCCTTATGATATACCCAATAGTCCATATGCTGTATCCATAGCCCATATGATATACCCAATAGTCCATATGCTGTATCCATAGCCCATATGATATACCCAATAGCCCATATGCTGTATCCATAGCCCATATGATATACCCAATAGCCCTCATGATATACCCAATAGCCCTCATGCTATGTCCATAGTAGTCTGGTCATTTCAACTAATCTTATGAGCTAGTCATTGACAGTTGATAAATCGGAACGGATTAAGCTACAAATTGGTCCCATTGTCATGACTGCCAGTCGCATGACCAAATTGTAAATAAAATAAACTAAAACGTTACGAAAGAAGCAGACACTTTTTTTTTTCAAGATCGCTTCCCATGAAACCACTCCGCACAGAACGAACGACAAAGACCTCGATACATAAATAATGATAGAGAGGCGGCTTTGTGAAAGCTGCTAGCTGTATATAGTGTGGGAGAACTTGTAAAAAAAACATATATTAAATAAAAAAAAGTGCTGGTAGGAAAGAGATCGCTTAGTGGAAGTGTAGCGCAGAGGATTCAGAGAATGCGGCCATTTTAATCTCAGCCATTCGTCCTGAAACTGCTCTGGCTTCCATTAATAATTCGCCAAATACTCGGAGAGAGCAGCAGTGAGGCTTGTGAGCCGATGAAACATCTAATAACAATCCGGCTACACGGCGTACCTTTTTTTTTGTTTAGAAAATGTTTAAGTACGGGTGCTAACATTTACATAAAAACTTGGTTTTCAAAGATTGTTTTTTTTAGATAAAAATAACACTTCACACCCCTAATATAAATCTTTGAATCTTTGAAACTTCAACATGGCTTCGAAACAAATATCAACTTTTTACTTCACTTCGAAAAAAAAATTCCCGCTTCGAAGTTTCACCAATAAAAATACTGACAGCTAACATACTCTTATCTATATTCAATTACTGCCATTCTGAGCTGTTTTGTACATTACAAACTAATATGGGGGGAAAAAATCTGAGGTAATTTAACTGCATGTTGTAATAGTAGCTAGATTTATCAGATTAAAACAAAATATTGCGAACAATTGTGCAGAAAAACATTTACCTAATAATTTTAGTGCATAATATAATTTAAATAACAACAATATAATATTTTTTCAAGTATTAAAAACTAACAAAAAATATTTGAGCTTTGATTTGGCTTCGAGAATTTTCCCTGTAAGCCTATATGTACTATGAGTATATATATATATATATATATATTATATAAAATACATTTTATGAACAAATTACATAAATAATTAAATAGAAAAATTGACCTGTCTCAGTGGTGCAGTTAGCTAATGCGCTAGTTTAGTGATGAGTTAGACTGCCAAGGACGGGGAGATCGAGGTTCGTATCTTGGTTGGGTGTAGTGGGGGGTAGTTTTCTACTCTTCCTCCACACAGATGTGGGTACACTTACTATTAATATAATCCTCCTCATCTCTAAAACAAATGCAGTTATTAGTACATAAGCGTACCCCATAAACCGAATGGGTAGTAAGACACGGTGCTAAAAAAAATTGTTATTTAATACGTTCACCACCATTGTTATTTAAGTGTTAATCCACCTTTTTCCAAACTTTTCCAGGGTTTGAACCCAATTTTCGTATTTACCCAATCTTACTACGCTTCCAGCCTACCCGCTTTTTTTTATTTAGCACCGCATCTTACTACCCGTCCGGGGTTACGCTTATGCACTAATTACGCTGATGGTTTATCATATTAGGGAGATTATATTCAGAGTAAGTCTACCAGCATTTGCGTGGAGGGAGGGTGGAAAACCATCCTCAATACACCTGATTGAGATTCGAACCTCGATCTATCTATCATCGGCAGTCTATTCTACCACGAGAGTAGCACGTTAGACCACGCGGTGGGTCTAGCCATGTTTGATTAAACTATTGGAGTAGGTATAATTTTGAGTAAATGTTCCCTTATTTGAGTGGAGGAGGAAGAAGGGGTAAACCTTTTAGGAAGACCACCGGTTGCAATTTGAATCCTCACATCATCACCGATAAACCAAACGTGTGTGATGTTAAGCTCACGTGCTTGATTTAATTATTATAAAGTGATTATATAATGAATTCAGAATGGGACTAAGAGGTCTTAAAATATAATCAACGAGCCCGGTGGGTATTTTGGAAGTTACGGTATCAGCGTCATTCGCCTAAACACGAGACTGCTACAGCAAACTAACAACTGTCAAAGTTGAGTAACCAAAAGGAACCCAAACAGTAACTTGACAGTTATTATCATTTGAACTTCAAAACTGAAATTAGCATAAGAAATACGGCAGTGTGAGGGTCACAACAGAACCTTCTGAGATAGTTGAGGATTGTTTTTGTAGCTTGGAAACCTCAGAATTGCCATTAGCAAAAGATTTTTTTTTTTATTAATAGCACCGTGTATTACTACCCGTTCGGGTTATATACTCCATTCACGGTAGGAATTACTCTCCGAAAGGTCTTTTTTCCTACCAATATCCTACTATATAATAGATTTCTGGTAGGGANTAATAGATTTCTGGTAGGGAAAATAGCCTTTCAGAAAACAATTCCTACGGTGAACGGACTTTACGTACTTAACGTTAATGTGTAATGGTAGGGTGATTGTGAGATGAAATGAAGGACCTACAGTTTAACGTGGAATCCGAACCACGGTGGAGGCCTGGCATTCCTCACATTCACAAGTTGTGATTAATACACGTCTTGTCAGAGGTGAAGGAAGGATTTGGTAATAAGATAAATATCTGCCAGGACCAAGGATTGAACCCCGGACCCCAGCACAGAAGTCTGACACCTTACCCCTGGACCACCAGGTCACCTTGTTAGCATAAGAAATACAGCAGTGAGAGGTTATTTCTCTTCAAGTGGTTGGTGCCTTTAAGCATCCCAACCCCTTCCGGGTTTGTCGGCGCCCTTGCATTAGCTCTCGTGCAATCCCTACTAGCTCCGGTTGTGACGCTCCGTGACATCCGATGGATCAGGGAGTTGAAAAGTGGGCGTGTCTATCGAGTAAAGTTGAAAACGTGGCACAAGATGAGTTTTATACAAATGCGATACATTGTTGACTTGGAGGTTATATCTGTCGCGTGTTACCACAATCACGGCAGAGGGAAAGAATGGCAAGTTTTGTAGGTTAGGTCGGAACACGCGGTGAGGTACAAGATGGTCGCCTTCGAACCTTGACGATATTAATTTTATTCTGTCACCACGTCCTACTAGATGTTCGGGATGTACACACCTGTACTAATTACGCTAATGTGTCAGTGATGAGGAAGATTGAATTTAGAGTAGGTAGATGAACCAACATTTGCGTAGGTAAGCTGGCGGTCTAGGGGTAAGGTGTCGGACTTATATTCTGGGGGTCCAGGGTTCAATCCTCGGTCTAGGCACAGATTTATCTGATTACCAAACCCTTCCTTCACCTATGACAAGACATATCAATCACAACTTGTGAATGTGTGGAATTGCCAGGCCTCCACCGTGGTTCGGATCCCACGTTAAGCTGTAGGTCCTACATTTCATCTCACAATCACCCTACCATTACACATTAGCATAAGTGCGTACAACCCGAACGGGTATTAAGACGTGGGGCTATTATTATTATTATTATTATTAGCACCTCGTCTTACTACCCATTCGGGTTATACGCACCTACGCTAATGTGTAATGGTAGGGTGATTGTGATATGAAATGGAGGACTTACAGCTTAACGTGGAATCCGAACCACGGTGGAGGCCTGTGCATTCCCCACATTCACAAGATGTCTTGTCAGAGGTGAAGGAAGGGTTTGGCAATCTGATAAATCTGTGCCGGGACCGAGGATTGAGCCCCGGCCGCCAGCACAGAAGTCTGACACCTTACACCTAGACCGCCAGGTCACCTAATAATAATAATATTTGCGTAGAGAGATAATGTAAAATCATTCAGATAAAACCACCCTCCATGCATCCAACCGGGATTTGTACACCGATCTCCCTTTTATAAATAATTCGGTCTATTGTGAGAGTGATTCCTTAGAGCTGTGGTTCTCAAACTGTGGTCCTTGGCTGTGTGTCATGTGGTGCTCTAACAAGATCTTAGGTAATATCTAAACATCGGGTTAAATAGTTAAACCGATTAAGATTGACAAGCTAATAAGTCACTGAAAACAACAATAAAATAGTAATATTTCATATGACATGCGCATTAAAAACAAAGTCAAATAAATAAGCTTTCTTTTACTGCTTGATGAACACGTACCTTAATAGAATTTCCGGCCTTGACAAATGGCCAGATATATATAATACTAGATGAAGGTAACTTAAAACTCTGCTTTGCCCCGACGATTTTACTTCCAGCCCGGTTTAAAATTAATTTTTTATTTTAATCTTAAAATTCTGGCTTCGAGATGCATATGTTCGTGTATAGTGATTACTCATTTTAAAAATGTCAGCCCTCTGTGTGAGATAGATGTCTCGCAACGCTGATTGTCATAACAGACTAACTCTTTATTTTATTAATATAGGTTAAAGATTTATTCACACGTTCGCTGAGAATAGAAAGCAGAATTTGCTTGAGTAACGCAACAATCCACACGTTGTATGTTGACACACGATGCATTGCAACACTAACTTAAAACAGCTGATTACCGACATATTTTATTTTCTAGTGGATATACATATATTTAAGATCACTCTCCCGATGTATGTTTTCAAATTATAATGCTGTGTCGTGGCACAATCTAATACATCGATACAAACGATTTACATTAACTGGTTATTTCAAATCTCATCACAACGGACAACGAAGATGTCTGCTACCTTCTAGCCCTACAGCGCATGCGTTGTCAAATGCGCATGCGCACTGACTTGAAATGGTTGGTCCTGAAATTTGATTGGTTCTACATTTCCGAACATCTCAGGCAGAGCGGATAAAGTAGAGAAATGAGTTGAACTTTAGCGGAACAGCTCGCGCTGATAAGGCGAATAAGGGAAATCTTGTGATTGGCTTAGAGCTCGTCACGTGACTACGTTTCTGTTTTACGCTTGTTTTTCAGCAAAAGTGTGAATCCACAGTAAGACTATGAGGGTTTGTCCGCTGGTGCATGAAACCTTTGTCAAGTAGTTAGATGAATCCATTTGTAAATATATGAAGTCGTTATTTTTAACCTGAACTGTCAAAGTTCCATTTCTGTGAATATCTTGTTTACAAACAATCCAAATTAAATTACTTTAAAATAGGTTAGTTTTAACTTTGAACGAATTATGATCACAAATTACTTTTATTTACGTGAACATTTTGAGTGGGAGGAAATGTAACGAAAGTTAAGACATAATTTTTATAACAAAGAAACTTTATATCAAAATAATTTTTTTTCCAGTAGATATGTTTTGTTTAATTTTCTACTTATAGTAATCTTGACAAATATTTTTTTTTAGGTCTACGTCCTACTCAATGAAAAAACCTGAAAAAATACGGTCTTTTAATTCACATTCTCTTACATCTTACATTAAGTGACCGTAAACATTACATTAACGTTAAGTATTTAGGGATCTCTGCATAATATTTATAGGGTGTACTTAATAAAAGTTGCATTTTGGATTGTTAGTGTTTAAATTTGGCGGGTTATTTTTGTTTTAAATATACAGTAGTGTCGATTATCCGAACTAATAGGGGCCAAGGGTGGTTCGGATAATCGAACTGTTCTGATAATCAAACACAAAACCAAATCTTCAAGTTTATATCTCAAATAACGCTAAGAATAATCAGAGAACAATATAGGAAAAAACTATTCCAGTAAAAATGCAAAACATATTTTTATTATTAAATTTTTCAACTTGATACATAGTAGGTTTATAATATATCATACCATAATTAATTACCGTATTACATATAAAAAATTCGACAAAGTTTATTTCTGAAGTGAACAGTTAAGATGGCTTTTTGACAGTATCAAGAAAAGTATGCTAACAAAAGTAATCATTAATTTTTCTTTGAACTATTTTTTATTGTCTCTTTTTGGCTGCTAAATCACACAAACTTTTTAAAGAAGAAGTTGGGTTGGACCACTTTCTGTCTGCTCTTCGTACCACACCACTGCAGTAGTTAAGGTTCGGTTGATTGACGTTTCGGATAGTTACGTTCGGTTAATCGACGCTCTACTGTAATACAGTAATATTAATATATATATATATAATCCATATTTATGTATATATATATAATCCATATTTATGTATATATATATATATATAATCCATATTTATGTATATATATATATAATCCATATTTATTTATGTATATATATATATATATAATCCATATTTATGTATATATATATAATCCATATTTATGTATATATATATAATCCATATTTATGTATATATATATATATAATCCATATTTATGTATATATATATATATAATCCATATTTATATGTATATATATATATAATCCATATTTATGTATATATATATATTCCATATGTATGTATATATATAATCCATATGTATGTATGTATGTATATATATATATATAATCCATATTTATGTATATATATATATGTGTATACCTCCATATTTATGTATATATATATATTTATGAATATATGTATGTGTATACCTCCATATTTATGTATATATATATTTATGTATAATATTCCCGGATTAAATAGCCAAAATTCTTGAGGTGGTGAGGAGGTGATTGAAAAACTAACTCAAAATGTATTTTGAAAATTAGCTTGGTTTCGCTTCCTTTTCAAGCAAACATCAACAAACTAAACCAAATAAAATTTTATATATATATATATGTATTAAATAAAATATTAATTTTATAATTTTATTTATTTTCTCAGTTTAAAATGATTTACTTCAGCCTGGAGACAGGCATTGCAGAAGCAATTTTTTTTTTAAATTCAATATTTTAAAGACATCTTGTGAATGTGGGGAATGCCAGGCCTCCACCGTGGTTCGGATTCCACGTTAAACTGTAGGTCCTCCATTTAATCTCATAACCCGGACGGGTAGTAAGACGCGGTGCTAATAATAATAATAATATTTTAAAATTTATTTAATATGAATTTCCCATGTTGGATTATCATTGGATGTTTAATACCGGTTTCCTCCTAAACTAAGCAAAACATCACAACTTATTAAGGTTAACTTTAGTGAAAATTTAACGCTGCACAACCTTTATAAAAAAAAGGTAGTTTTCACGAGCATAATATTTTAGTGTTATTTCACTTTTTATACAGAAAAACGAACTTTTATTTAGTCTTGTGTTGTTTGTTTGAAAAGGCAATGAAACCGAGTTAATCTTCAGAGGATATTTTTTGTTAATTTCTCAATCCCTTACCACTTCTCAAAGTCTGGCCGTTTGATACGGTAACACCCTGTATATCCTGTTTGGGCCAAGTGTGCCAGTTAATATAACGTTTCAGGAGAAGCATATGAAGAGAAGTTTTACTGTGGTTTGGAGTTAACTCTAACCAAAACGTCCCAGGAGCTATAGTAACCGAGGTATATTAACTGAAAGGGTAGGGTAGAAAAAATATATTGCTGCAAATATGTACGCCGGAAGTTTAACTAGGTTTTCATAAAGCTTGTATTTTATTTTAATTTCTGTTTGGATTGTGTCAGAAACATACTTCGTAGATAAAATCCAACAAAAGAAGAATGCCTAAGATAGTGTTATTTCTTTTAGTCCCTCGACAAGTTTTCGATTCATTTATTATTTTTGAAGAACGTCTTATTACAAGACTGAGAAATACCAAATTTTGCATTAGAGGGGTAAGGGTGAATTTAAATAAAATGCACACTAATTTGCTAGAAGGTAAACATGTGAGGGAAAATTTATAAATACAAAAAAAAACCACCCCCAGCACTGGTTAAATTCAATCAAAATTGACATGTTTGGGGGCGGGTGGGGCAGCAAAGACCTATCGTATCATCATTAAGCTATAAAGCTACATGGCTGACTCACTCACTGACATTATTGTTTACCCACTTCCAGATGAGCTAGAAACTTGACATTTAGCAAACTTATAGCTTCTAGCCTGTAACCGACGTGAAAATTCCAAAAAAAGTTAAAAAAAACCTTAATTTTTAACCCCCGAAAAAAAATTCAAAATGGTGGAGCAACTTTAAAGTCAGTGCGAACCTTTCCTTGAAGGCCTCTTGTGGCTAAACGGTAAGACCTATCAAAAAAGGGATTGCACCAGAACTAGATTTTTTGATTCTAGGTAAATTTTGCACATTTTCCACATATTTTTTAATCTTCTGACACACTTATAGGACAACTAGAATCCTAAAATTGTAAAAATAAATCAACGTTCAAAACAAATCTGGAATTACATTAGTTTGCACTCACTGGGGGTTTAGGGATGGAGCCCACAACGAGAAAAACCTAATTATTTTCTAAAGACGTTGATTTAATTTTTATTGTGTTTATTTGTTTGACTAGTTTTTTTAAAAAAAAGTTTGTGTAAGCGTGGAAGGAGTCAGGGCAATAGCTAGGGGAGGGTGGTATATTTTCTTGCTTAGCACCCGCATTACCCCC
>CABFVX010011350.1:0-10990 GCA_902151425.1 Timema shepardi | reverse complement strand
TGTGCCTTGATTTTGATATTTATAAACCGTAAATAAGACAGTATTACATTACGTTTTTAAACTTTCGGGGGGTTTTGAACCTCCAACCCCCCCTCCCCCTGGCTACGGCCTTGTAAATACTTATCTAGACAATTAACATTGTACGTGATATCTACAATCAGTCTCACGCTAGAGAAATAAATTATACTCCTAGTTGAATTTAAAGTAAATTATATAATGACTGTCATGCAGTAAAACATAAGAAGAGTATTTAAATCAATAATAAGTATGATAGTAAAGTGTACCGGTAATGTTAACTTATTTAATTATACGTTCAGACAAAGATATGAAATTATTATTATTTTTATAGCAGCCCACACATAATCTAATAAACTGAGCAGGTTTGCACAGCATGTAATCCCACACACTTTGGGCAACAGAATGGCTGCAAACATAATTCCAGGTTGAGTGGCAGAGAGTGAAGGGTGTTTGAAGCGGCACGTTTAGCCATCATTATTGAATGAGTTTGTGGAGATGTTTGGTCCAAAGGGAATACATACACTGGTAAAGTGAGTAATGTTACATAATGATGAGTTGCATATGTTGTACTAACTATGAGACAATGTTAGGATAATCCCACTCTCGTAGATTACGCTGAGCAGAATATGCACCACAAATGAGAGAATTTAGACTCGTGTGGATGTAACTGGTTGTTAAACCCAATGAGAAGAAACTGTTAGGAAGATTTAGGCTTGGATGGGAGGATAACATTAGAATGTAACTGAAGGAGATAGTGTGTAATGAGGTGGACTGGATAGAACTATCTCAAAGTGGGGATTGGTGTAATGAGGTGGACTGGATATAACTTGTTCAACACGGGGATGTAGTGTAATGGAATGGACTATATAGAACTAGCTCAACATAGAGATATATTGTAATGAATTGAACTGGATATAACTAATTCAAAATCGGGATAGAATGTAATGAGATGGACTGGATAGAACTAGATCAGCATAGGGATGGAAAGTAATGAGATGGACTGGATATAACAAGATCAGCATAGGGATAGAGTGTAATTATATGGACTGGATATAACTAACTCAGCATAGGAATAGGGTGTAATGAGCTGGACTGGATAAAACTAGTGTAATATAGGGATATGGTGTAATGAGATGGATGGGATAGATTTAGCTCATTATAGGGATAGGGTGTAATGAGATGAACTGGATAGAATTAGCTAAACATAGGGATAGGTGGCGTACTTTTGTAAGAGTGCCAATGAACTTCGAGTTGCTAATGCTATAGAGAAAGTAAAGTTTAGGATGAAAATAGAGCTCATAGAATTAAGCGAACATGGGATTTATTTTAATGTTTCCAACAAGTTAGCCTTAAACAGGCCAAAATACGGTGTCAACTGTTGCGTAACACTGCTCGTTCATGGGGGGCGGGGGGGGAGGGGAATTGTTAATACATGTTCATACTGCACAAATTTGTTTGACTGTGTTTGGGCTGCAGAGAAAACCATGATGAAAGTAGGGGAAAGAAATTCAAACAAATTTGATGCCAGATCTGACTCCCCCATTTTTTAGGTCTTGTTTGATATTTGACAAACCTGGAAACATCTGTTGTAGATGCTTTCACATTATTTTCTAAGATTTTGGGCAAGCCCCCTGGGATACGTATCAATGGGGGCAGATAGGTGCCCCTAAGTGTGGCGCTATCAGGTTATATTGGGATCACTGGTTTTAGAACGATTAGCTCGAAACTAGCATCAACAAAAATGTATTGATTCGCAGTATCTGAAAGATTATTTCATAGTGACCGTGGAAATAAAACATCGAGTGAGTTCAGCTTTTTGGTTGAGAGGTTAAGGTGCTAGCCCCAAGGAATAGCCAAACTGATAACCAATTATGTTACATTAAAAAAAAAATTATCTCACCATGTGTAACACGTCTTCTTGGACTACATTTATATAGATCTAACCGATTTTACCAAAGATTTGATTGGGAACTAATATTGTAAGCCAGGCATGTGTATTGTGTATTTTTAACATCATATAATATAAAGTTTAAATTATATTATACAATTATCTACAAATTGATAACATAAAACTTAAGATGAACTAGTGATTTTTTGGTCAAAAATGTTAGGTATATATTATGATAGTATGAAGTTCTACGATGCCCAGATATGTTCCATAGGAACAACAATGATTATTGTTTAAAGATTCTAGTTTAATCTACAAAAACAAATATATGGAAATTGATTGGTTTCTTAATATAGTTCTTGGCTTTATTCATCTTTGAGAAAGAGTAAGAATTCTTTGAAATATAAATAATAGTCTTTAGTATTAAATTGTGTGTTTAATATATTTGTATTAATTTTATTATTTTTCATATAGTTTCTATAATATTTATTTTCTTTTATTATGTTTAATTTTCGTTTGTATTATGGTGGTACACTAGTTGAATTGAGTTATTTTGCACCTACATTCGTAACCTTTCTGTAAAATGTTTTGTTAAATGATAGACGTTTGTCAACACAGAAGCTTGACTTTTCCATCATTTCTATTTTGTTTCGTGTTCTCAACACTAATCGCATCCTCTCTAATTTGTTTTTAAAAATCCGTTACTAATATAACTTCTTAATTAATTATGCATGTTGATTGAAACATAATGTATGCCTGATATAATTTATAGATCCCAGTTATGTCTAATTAGAAAAATAGGTCGTAGATTCCATGTGACTATCACGAATCTAATATCATGAATTAAATATTTACTAATCCCTTGACCCTCTAAAACAAATAGATTTACTTGATTATTTATGTTGACTGATTAGATCCAATTTTTTCGTGATTCTCAAACCAATGGACTAAAAACAAATGGTAAAATGATATATTTATCTTAGTACTATTTATGTAGATTTGAACATCCTATAATAAAATCATTATTATATTATTTTCTGACGCTTTTTAATCTATTAATTTTAACAAAAGTGGAATAGTAAAACAAAGTTTAAATATCAGCGAAACATAAAGCAGCAACGCTTAGTTTGGTTTTCAAGAAATGACATTCACTTTTCTGTTTTAAGATTCTGCCACTAAGAACTAATTATGCATCAACGCAATGTGCCTATCCGTTCTTGTTTAAAATATTTAGGAATTTTAGGTTTCACAAATTTACCATGCCTTGGAGACGTATGCAAGAGCAAAGTTGAGATATGTTTGAGTACTAGTGTAGTATTGGTGTAGTTTAACTGTTTATCCTATGGTGGGCCATTGCTCTCCATCCCAGGGCACACACAAATAATATACTCAGACATTCTACCTTCAAGCTAAAAGATTAAAATGGTTGCAGTATTTCGGCAGCTTGACTCCGTCAACACCAAGATCACTTAAGTTAGGTCCTATCATCATCCAGCAGTGACAGCTTTGTACTTTCAAACTGTTCCTAGTTTTAGCTTAGTAAAACACCAGGTCCTATTTCATATTTAAAGCTTTCTACCGGTGGTCGTGCGACCTAAGCTACAAAATGTGTGTTCCATTTAGAGATGGAAAACTATTATTGTAAGGTTAAAGGAATTTTGCTCATTGAATCTAGCAATTCATTTCTGTAGGTCAGGCGTTCATAAACTAGTGACTTACAACATGCAGTTATAATGTTGGACTACAAGCTGTATGCTAATTGTACATGATCAACCGACATACAGTTTGTAATTAAGTCATTCAAGAAAATCCCACTACCACTTGTAATTCCATCGTTCGCAAACAACATGCGCACAACGTATAGTTTAATTGTTCACGAATACTCAACAAACTGCTTGTAGTTAAGTCACTCGTGAGCAAACAACCAACGACTTGTAGTTCAATAACTTGCAAACACTCAACAAATAACTTGTAGTTCAGTCGCTCTTGAACACTAACTAAACAGCTTGTAAATCCATCGTTCACAAACGACCCGTAAATAGCATGTAGTTCAGTCACTCGCGAACAAGCGACGGTCATGCGAGTGATATATTTACTATAGTAATAAACTAAAATAATTAGGCAGTCGAACCTAAAAACGTATCGGTTGTGTTTGCTATTTGTATCCAAAATACAAAATATCTTGACAAAAAATTCGGAATTAAATGAAAATAGGAAAATAGAGAATTTCAAAATAGAATTAAGTTAAATAAATACGGGCATTAAATGAAAAAAAAACTAGTAAGAACCTTATTGAACCTGAACAAATTTCGATACCAACAACGATTCTGGTTCCTGAGTAAATTATTTTTGGGGTTCCTGTTCTGGTTCTGGTTTCAAATGTACTTAAACGAATGTTATCCGTTCTGGTTCCTGTTCTGCTTCAACTCCCTTATGATGAAGATGATGATGATTAAGAAAATCATATACGAAGACTTTGGGGCAATGCAGAGGGGGTAAGAATGGCAAGATTTTGAAAGACGAATGTCTTATAAAATACAAACATTTTTACGATTAACAACATTGATATCGTCCTAATATTTTATTAATTATTACTTTTTTTTACACCAGTTTATACTTAACGTATATATGATACTTACGCTAATGAGGTAAGGATTAAGAAGAAAGCATTTTAGAAGTAATTTACCCGCATTTTGCGTGGAAGGAGAATGATAAACAATTTAGGAAAAAAAAATCTAAGTATACCCAACTGTAATATGATCCATTATCTTCCCGTCATCAGCAGGCTAGCTTATAAGTAGAGTGACACCTTAGCCCACTCGGCCACTGAAGTGGGATATCTTTTAGGTATTTAAAATACATGTTTCGATCAAACATGAAAGTTGCAGCTCACTTCACTTGACGTAGGAGTACTTGTAAGTAAACATGGTAGATTTTATAAATATTAGCTAAGGACCTTTCTATGATATTTAAACATTATCCATACTAACCCATGGTAATGTTAACCAAATAACCTATCGACCAGTAGCCATTGTAGACCATGGGAGAGTTTCGGTTTAGTCACATTGTTTCCATGACTGTGTTCAGCCGAAGAATTACGATTGTTTATTGTCACATAACTTCGTAGTTCATTTCGAGTTCAGCCTTCTTTTTACACATAATGAAGGGAAGTGCACAAGAGATTATAAAAATAGCAACATTTCAAAGTGAGTCGGTAGCTAAAATGACAATAATCTAAGGGCAAACAATCGCACTCAGACACAAAAAACGCATACGGTTGTGGTAAAAACCATCACAAGCTAAGCACAGTTCTCCCAAACAACGAAGCATGCATATTATTTTAAACTATGGTTAAATATATTGACTGAGTATATTTTAGTTTACCCAAGATGAAAAGGACAAGGCCAATTACAAAAAATGACCAAGGAGATGTAAAATTTTTTTGGTCTTCCATTGAGAAACAATAATACTTTGAAGCATATAGTATTATAAAAAATAGCAAGAATAATGGAAATGACAGTTAATCTTAAAGAAATACATATCTTTATACGTTGAAGGAAATAGTTTAGCACTAGCTTAAGGTAAAATCATTTTACCGTAACATATGCTTATGACAAAATAGGCAATAGAAGCCTTACCATTTATTTAGATAGTACAAATGATTTATATATGATTCACATATTCATTTCCTAAGATATTAAATATATTTACGCAGATCTAATTGCACCCATAAGTATCTAAATTCGCCGCTGTGTGTAGGTGTTGCAGGACGTGCCTGGCGGAAGTGGATCAGGTGTTTGGATAATCGAGTCCAATTGATGGTGAAAGTTGACAGTTTAGGTAAGTCGGAAACCAATTCCCATTATTTTGTAGACATTCTATATTGGTGTTTACTTATAGTAATTCATGACACTACACAAAAAGGTCAATTAATAATTGTACGATATGAACTACAGTAAATATGCCTAGTTACATTCAATTCTAAATCTATCGTCAATTATCGCGATGACTTATCTTGAGATGTATGTCTCGCGGCCAAAGCGTGATGAAAGAGATAGGATTGAAAGTTACGGGTATTGACGTCTTCTCACTCACGGAGAACTTGTACTTTGAAAGGAGAGCTCCCAGGCCGACTTCGACCTGCATGAGGCCGAACCTCAAACCTCAAAATGATAACACAACTAACAAAAAAACATAATTCACAATGTTTTCTATTTTTAATAGAATTTACTTGCAACATTGGTTTTATGCTTTCAAGGTAAATTGGCAATTTTTTGGTAGAAGGCATTGCTTGGTCAAAATTTGGAGAAACTTTAAGCTAATTTTTAATACCATTCTCATTGGGAGAAAACTATATCAGATTTTAAAATCCTTTCAGATTTAAAGAACAGGTTAACACAACTCACCTATGCAAATCCTTGGACCTTCTACGAAAGGTAAATAAGTAAACATTGGTCGAATTTTTATGTTTTCATCCGAAAACCGTTCAGGGTCAAACTTTTCTGGTTCAGAGTAGAACCTAGGATCATGATGGATGGCATACACAGGAATAATGGTTGGTTTCCTTGTCAATATTTACATTGGTGCTAGGAATTTTATAGTCCTTTTTGCAAAATCGTGCCAGGCTTCCCACTGGTGGATACTTGCGAAGTGCTTATGTGGAAATCAACAATAAAAATAATAAAATAAATACTGTGTTAATAGTGCATTTGGTTTCGTTTAGCAAAAATTTCCAAATAGAAGTATAATATTAATTTATTCCTATCTTGATGCATTGGGGTGTATTTAATATGCACTTGCTAACCAAAAAGATTGTATCAAGACTTGACTTACAAACTTGGTTCACTCACAGATCATACATTCAATACACAGCCAGTCTTAGTGCCCTCGTGGTCTCTAATAATTGGAAGATTAATAATTTTATGGGGTTCAAGCGTCTCCGCTAGACAATCGAGCTACACCTATAGCCCTAAAACCTTGTATCTGTTATGGTCTCAAATAGGGGGCGTACAGACCCCTTGACCATTGTACCTTTGTACTCTCTTTTAGAATTAGATAGCATGATGAACTCTTAGATAATGTAGCATGTCAATCAAACAGATTGGATAGATTCAGTTAAATATCAATATTTTATTAATCTACGAAAGAAAGAAACAATGTTAACGTATTTAAAAAAGTAATCTACCTCTAAATTTATTGTTTCTGACTGGATGCAGTCAAATAAAATGACTTGTTTCCCCAAATTTGAAACACATGGTTGTTTAAAAATAGTGTCTTTTGATAAATACTGTAGCGGATGTCAGGGAAGAGGATTGATATTATCATATTTATTAATGGATACTTTAACGCATAGCCTTTGCCATTAGATGATGTATAAAGTTACATACGCTTGCTATGCTGTCTACAAGAAAATATAGTAAACGACGTCTATATCCCAAATTCTCATAAAAATAAACAACTACGCCTAAATAATATAATCAAGCCAGATATATTTAAATAAAAGAGGCTTTAGTATCTACTCACCATTTCAAGATGTTCTTGGATTTATTTTCCACGTGGGGGACAAGAAAATTTATTCAATGATCGCTGCCACACGCACTATCGTAACTGCATCTAACGAACAAAAGAAATGTATATCGAGATCGACACACTGACCCACTCCGCGTCAGAGAAAACAGGCGGTGATTCAAGGAACAATGTTTCCCCTCTCCCTGCAAGCGTCGGTCCCTGGTTAACTTCTCTTTCCCCTTGCTTTCATCCGTCTTTCTGCTTTTCTATAATCCTGAGTTTATCACCCTTTTGCTTTGTTCCGTTCGTATCAGATTTGGGAATATATATAGGGCTGCTCCCAGGTTCACATCATACCCGTTTACTACAACCTAGCGTTGAAGTAGGAACTTCTACAACGTCACGTAACGAAGAGAATAACGACCATGGAGTATGGGCCATCAGATCCACCACCACCCTGGCCAGGACGTCTTAATACGAGTAATTGAGTATCCTGAAAAACATTGTCAAGTTCTTATGACTTAGAGTCTAGTTTGTTTAAAACACTAGACAATGTAGAACTAGACATTTTTATATTTTCTGTCGAAATATCTTTTTGTTAATTTAATATCATGTTGAATGGACAGTTAGTTCATTTCAGGCGTTGTTGTCTTCAAGATGGAAGATTTTCAGTTAATTGGTTAAATATCGTGTCCTGCAGTCTGAAGGACAAGTCCCATTTTATTGACTTAGTAAATCAGTCCTAGATACAATTTTCCCTGTGTCCTTATGATGCAGTTTTTACATTATGAGCCTTTGGCTCAGAAAGTAGTAATGTCTTAGTCATAGACTTGCTAAATTCAACAAGTTCCATTAATTTATTTTGAGCCAATGTTTCTCATGACGCCGTGTATGTCGTGTGCATCAGTTTAGTATTTGGATGGCTACAACCAGGCTGTCTGTCTTGTATTCCATATCACAGTTGAGTTGATGGAAATATTTATTTTGGGTTGGTCAAGTAATCCGGCTTCTCGTGCGGTATTAGCATCGGTGAGCAAACCAGGGAACTGCAGTAGAGTCCTAGTGGGGCTCGCACAAATAATACCTTTTTTCCTTTGCCAGTTGTTTGGTTCTTATTGTTTTTGTGTTGATCATAGTGTAATTGCTATTAGAATATTATGTATTTTTGAATGCTCTGGCAGTACCAATAGGGAAAGAGACCAGCCACAGTACTAGTTTGTTGAAACCTGTTTATTAGCCATTGACCGCTGTTATCAACAGATCTTTCTGTTGTTTATCAGTATCCAAAATGTTTAAAGGATATTATATTATAACCCAATCAAGCAAAACTGATCAAACTTTATATGTTCGATACCATTAGTTAATAACTGTTTAGTTGTTCTCTCCTTTAGAAAACTTCTACCTGTAGCCTGGCGCCTGCACAGCCCTTGTAGCTACAGTCAAAACTATCACAATTAACAAAGTCTTATTGTCTGCATCTGGCTTCTAACGTATAACCTTCAATATTATTGTAATCCTTACTTTTGTTATTTCTATTTTTAATTAATATATTTATTGTTAAACTTAATTCTTTTTCAATTCAAAATGTGTAACATGTAGTAGGAACAAAGTGCCTCAATAATAAATTATTTATCTTCTTCAGCACCACTCGTAATAAAATATTAGTTTCCTTGATCTGTGCTAAGTCACTCTTATCTGTTTTAAATACTTTTAACCATACGTATTAATAACATTAGACCATATTGAAAGATAACCAAGCAAGGAGGCACATAATCTGCAACAACGTCCATATACAGTACTTCATGTTATTGAGGACTATATCGACCTCCTTCCTGAATATTTAATTCTAAGTTATCCAACAAAGTGAACCTACCATCCACAACAGCACCCATGTACTTCAAGTCCTGGAGAGCCTCGTACGTGATCTGGCCGCCATGTTTAATGAGGACTGTGTCCACCTCCTTCCTGAGTTTCTCCTGAAAGTCGGGATTGTCGGCCAACTCGTGTAGACAGCAGCTGATGGTGGTGGAGGACGTTTCGATCCCGGCCAAGAAGAAAACAAAACATTGTGCTGCCAGGAGCGTGTCTGTCATTTCTGGAATGCATTAAATAATAATAGTAACGCGTGTTGACGTGTTAAGTTGGGTGGCGTGTAGTTGGATGAGCGGAGTTAGTTTTGACTTAACATTCATCAACATCAGTCACTTGGTCGGGTAGCAACTAAAATATATTCTCATATTAGGTTAGTAGTGAAGAATTTATCTAAGACTGCTCAAATAGGGACACTTTATTGGAGAAAATATTACAGAAAAAGTTATAACGAGTTCTGCAAATCTTGTCAAAACTCCAAGACACGATGATGAGTGAATTCTACCATTTATATAAATAAATAATTGTCATTTAATCGTTTTAATACCTGCGTAATTAGACGCTTGATTTAATACGCTATACTCGCACTATACTTCCAAATATGGGGAGATCTGGGTTCAATTCCGGTCGGGTGTGCTGATGGTGGTTTTCCGAAATGGTTTTCTAACCTCCCTCCACGCAATTGTGCTTATACTTCCTAGAAATTCAACCTCGATCACCCCTAACACATTAGTGTATATATTATAAAGGCGTATAGCCCGAATGAGTAGTAGGACACAATGCTAGTAAAAAATATTGTTTTAATGAATCGGTTTTATTTTAAATGTATATTTGCACATATAAATTTGGTAGTGCTGTTCGTTCAGAATTGTTAGCAATAGCTTTGCCATCTGTAACTATTTTAGGACCAACCGAAAGCTTTTAAACTATTACAAGTCTTATCAGGGGTGAAGTCAGGAATTAAATCTAAGATAGGAGGAATTGATATTATGATTCTAACTCATACCAGTTTGTGTTGCGTATGATACATCATATTATCCTTAGATTTAATTATGTGTATCAATTTTACATAATTAAAATAATAGCCATAATATTTATGAAACATAATCAGTTTTCATAACAAATATTTTACTATAGCTTAATCCACTTCGGTGGCCCCGTGGTTTAAGTCACCACTCTCGCCATTTACTAGACTGCCGATGACGGGGAAATCAAATTTTATTTCCCAGTTGGGTGATCTTAGGGTGATTTGAACGTAATGGATTTCACCCCTCCCTCCATGTGAGTGCGGGTACACTTAATTTAAATAATTCCTTCCACATCTCTAGCATACCATGTTATTTGTACATAGGCGCATAGCCTGAAAGGGAAGTAAAATGTGGGTTGGTAAAAAAACTAATGAAACGCTTACATTCTTGACGAAACGGAAAATTCAGTATAATCATCAAGTAAATCATTTGGAGTAGATTACTGAAATACATCTATCTAATAATGTTATTTTAACATTTGAACATATGTCTGGGATTAAAGGGAGCTTAGCACACCCCCTTTTCTACTGGACTCGTCTATGAACTAGATTTAATTAACCACTTATATATTTTATTAAATTATATTATGATAGTTTGTAACGGGCTAATCTGGCTTAGCCCCGTTCAAGTGTAAAATACGAATATTTTGGTGGTACAAGCAAGTCGTCAAGAGTTAACA
>CABFVX010011349.1:0-10992 GCA_902151425.1 Timema shepardi | reverse complement strand
TTGGTGGTGTTACTAATATTGAAATCACCAAAGATATGGTTATCTCAGTTGCTGGTGTTACTAATATTGAAATCACCAAAGATATGTTTATCTCAGTTGGTGGTGTTACTAATATTGAAACCAGGCTAAAGCTGTTTATCACGTCAGTCTTGCAATGAATGTCCAAATGATCAAATATGGTCCCGAGGTCTATATTCACAGACGTACACCAAGTTCCAGTTTTATAGGCTCCTAAGGTTTTGGAGATCCGAGTCCAAGCACACAAGTATACATCCTCTTTATATTATATGAGTGTTTAGCTCCAAAACTTTATTACATCCTCAAATCAAAGACGATAAGGTTGATAGTTCCCGCTGCCCTCTATCAAGAGTATTGATTCAAATTAATGTTATTGCATTCAAGGTGAATTTCCAGAAAAAATATATAATTTGAGTGTACATTTTGAATAATGTTAACTCTAGAAAATAAAAACCAACTAGTGATATGGGGAGCACAGATTATAGAAGCAAAGTTATGTCGTGTCTAGCTACAAAATATTATATAGTCACTACAAGTACCCTATTTCCCGGGCTGCCCCGTTTTACCATCTACACCAAACTCTGGATCCACACACGCTAACACAAGCCGGCAACACACACTCCGGCTGAGTGACGCTGCCCAAGTTCAAAAGTTTGCCGCAGGGTGCATCTTGCTTGATTCCTAGTGCTTTTTAGGCAAATTAAGAAAGTTCTGGTATGTTTAATTTGTCTCTGGAAGAAGAGTCCAGATCATCGGAGAACATACTAGTATCGGCGCATGTGTCTTGTCGTTGGTTTCCCTTCCCACGTGACCCAATGTTTTCCCGCCCTCCCAGGTTCCTAGCCACCCCCCTCTATGGACTAACGTGTATGTGGCCTTAACCCGCACTCTTGGAATGTTCCCTGCTTGTAAATGCTGCTTGTCTGATACATAGTAACTAAAATGTAAGCTAAGTTTATTTTTCGGCCTAATTAATTTTTATAAAACTTTAACAAACTCTTTTCCGATTTAAATATTTTGATTTACTTCTTGTAGGGTTGTCAACATACTCTTTATATTGTATTTGTCTGTAGAGTTTAGTAGCTGTAACCAAAGATTATAGTCAAATAATGTTGATATAATGTTTAGACTAAAATATATCAATTTTTGCTATTGGCAAAGTTAGCCCAGTTTTTGATTAATGGTGTATAAAGTAAATGTATAATATCAGGAAATAATGTAAGATGGAACAAGTAGCTATTTTTGTAATAATACATTCTGTATGTGTTTTTTAAGTAAAGTTCAGAAATTACGAGGAAACTTTAGACATAGAGGTATTACATGATATTTAATCATTCTTTTATGACGTTCGTAATATAATTTGAGAAGTTAAGATGTTAAAAAGTTCAAATTGCGTTTTGATCATCTCTTTTAGGATATAATATAATAATATTTAGCACCGCGTCTTACTAACCCCTCGGGTACAAATTACGCTAATGGATTAGGAATTGAGAAGGTTGAATTAGAGGAAGTGAACCCGCATTTGCGTGGAGGGATAGTGGAAAACCATTTAGGAAAAACCGCCCCCAGTTCACTCGATCGAGATTCGAACTCGATCTCCCCGTCCTCAGCAGCCGAGCTCAACACGCCAAGCGCGTTAGCCAACTACGCCACCGAGGCGGGTCTTTTGGGATAAATTACTAGATATTTAATATTTCTTTCTTGACTATGTTTATGATAATATTTGAAATGTTAAAATATGTTTTTTGGCAAATCCTAGGATGTATAGTGACGCTAGCAATAAAACTTTGACACTACAGTGTGATACATTCATTTAGATTCAATGTGTATTAACACAACAAATCAACGAATGGTCTAATAGCAAAATATTTGTATTTGTTTCATTTAGCATCCTCGAGCGACCAGAGTGATCCTCAAAGAGGCCCTGGAACAATGTGATAGTGTCGCGGGAGTTCGCAAATGGCTGATTACCTCTAGGAAGAAAATTTAGCCATTTTTTATCAGAGCTTGTCGAATGATATGGCAGCTAGCATATCACATGAGCTAAGGGTTATATGAATTGTACCCGTGACAAGCGGCCAAATGGGTCTTGTCTTCTAGAATTTGAATATAAAATGGTAAATAACTGGTGTACACTAAACATAATAACCTAAATTCACCATGGACAGGTAAGATTTTATCCGCAGCTCACTTACCGAGGCGTCATCAGCTACTACCCATCCCCTCTCTCTAATTACTGCCACCAACTCCGCTTGTGACATTTGTTGAAACAAGTCTGTGTCTCCTCCACCTCGGTGAGCTCAGTGCTGACGAGATCTCTTCCGTTCATGGTGGATTTAGGTTAATAACAAGACATTCAAGGTCGCTGGTTTCTTGCCAGGATAGTATTTCATAAGAGTTGAATAGGTAACAAAAAATAGATTTATTACACAATTAACATATAAAGGTGATAAGGGGTTACAATAGTTATGATAGGGTTCAACAACTCAAAAATAAAGGAACTACCCTTAGCAGGGGATAAATACGTGTCCAAAATGACACGGCAACAGTCAAAAGGAAGTTAAGTCGATAGAAAGTATTGGATGCCAAACCAGCTGGGCTAGAGCCAGACTTCCACTAGAAGGGTGTAAACAGAGAAAACATGGTGAATTAATTACTCATAAAGATATAACTGCAAATCCTATAGTCTTAGAGTTATTAAGATAAATGACAGCTTGACTTGAGAATAAGAAAGACATTCTAATAGATAAGAGTTAAGAGGACCTCCGGTCAATAACTTTAGCAGATGGCTAGCAATCAGGTGTCCATACAAAATTGTACTATGGCCAGTCCTTTCCCACTGGGTACTGCTTGAGCATTCAATAGTACATTTATACCATTTCCCACTTCCTGGGGTGTACATCAAATCAAGTACATGCCAAAATTAAATACTAGGAAAATTAAAGAGCCAACAAGGGGCGAAAGAAAATACTATCTGTGTGGGCCACTCTACAAAACTAGTAGAGTTCCGCACTTTGCGCACCCAAAATAGTAACGCAGAAAAAATAAAGTGCCAACAAGAATGTTGTGAGCTACTGTCCCAACTAGGTCCTCAAATAAAGTCGTTAGACAACCTGCTGGTAGCCATACATGGTTTGAACACGAGAGCAAAACGGACTAACAAACGGAATAAAGAACTCGTGGAGAAGAGGAAGCTTAAAGTAAGCTCCTAAGAAAACATAGTCGTAAGGGACTAACTCAACAAGTCTGAAGGACTCGGAAACATACTAAATACTTGGATCAATGAACAAGATTCCCTCGGTGTTGAGTTGGTGACACCCACGTCCCAACCATCATGGCCAGCAGTATCTTCTTTAGACGCGGGAGCAGAGGCTCCTTCTTAGAGGATATCCAATGATGAACTACAATCTGTGAACCTATATATACTCTTTCTGGTTAGCAAAATGGGCATGTAAATAAGGAAAAAAGGGTAGGTAATGTATTGCAGAATATATCAGTTTTAATTTTCTTCTTCGGATTCCTTTATTTTATTTTAGTATTTGGTGCAGATTACAGTTTGTAGATGTCCTTTGATTTGAGTGACATACTACAGTGCACATATATTATATTTTGCGTTATTTTGTTATTATTTTTGCACTAAAGGTTCATGACTAATCCATCCAAATAATCTACTAATATGTGTATATATAATCGTTATTTTAGCCTACATCAAAGTGGCCTCGAAAAAGCTGTCGCGTGGTTAGGGGGTCCACGTAACTAAGAAGTTTGAGAGCCACTGGGCTACATCATTGAATTTTAATAGATATATAGAGGGTTAAGGGAGCCATCATAGGCTCTCAATTATGCAAGTAAGGGGATATAAAGACAATGTGTAAATGACAGGCCAAATTTTACAATAACACATATTTTCAATTGTTAGTGGTGAACTCTACCAGTGTCATGTGTTTTGCTGGCTGCATCTATCATGATTAAGGAGCACACGTGCTGGCACTTTCGCTCCTCTCTGGACAGGCTCACTCCTCTCTGGACAGGCTCACTCCTGTAGATGCTGTAGCAACCCACGGCTTAGATTATCTTGATAGAACTCCAGCATTTGTGGCAATTTGAATGATGATACAGAGAGAGAATATGAATATAAATTAGTCAGATACATATTATCTGGGAAGTAATTCAAGGGAGTTAGTATCGTATTGTCCATGGGGGAATAGAGTAATTTTATGATGGATATGGTGAGATCAATTCTGAGATTGGAATCTCTAACTTTCACATGTTACAAAAATATACTTTAATAATGTTCTCGCTATTAATTACCAGTAATATCTTCAGATATGTAGGAAGACATTCATCTGACATACGTGTACCGAGTTCAATCATATAACACAAATATACGTAGTCTATAATATAAGAATAACAGTCGAAGACACAATTAAGTGTTGAATAATAACAATACGTTAGATAATATATTATTTGGATACATTTGTAAAAATAATTTTAAAGATGGGCTGTTTAAAAGTAGATATTTAAATAAGCAATGTTTAAAATCATATTTTCAACAACGTTATTATTTAAGCCAAGCATTTATCTGATTTATTTAGCTAATTAACTGTATTAATAAAAACCAAATAATGATGTGTGTGTGTGTTTGTTTAGAATGAAGTAAACCCTCCATGGGTGTGGCATACAAGCAGAGGAGACCTGTCTTGTCGCAACAACAGAGACCTGTCTCGTCCCGACAACGGAGACAGGTCTCGTCGCGACGACGGAGACAGGTCTCGTCTCGTCCCGATGGCGACAACTGGCATTTTCCTGACGACGTGCCCTACAACTGGCGTCTGCCAGACCAAGAAGAATAATAGTGGTAGTAAGTGCCAGACTATATTCACTTTTACTGGAAATGAGAATATTGAATGTTGTGACATATGATAGGGACGTCAAGGAGAATGACATATGACGTTAATATGAGTGACGCCAAAGAAACTACACTTAATTTAATAGAATCAGTTTTAAATGAATAATAATATTCCCTGACATAACAAGAGTGTGACGTTATGTTTAACAGTAATTGGAATACCCATAGTGTACACAATACGTTCATGACAAACGGTACACCTGTGACCGTGGCGTTCAGGTGGTGATTACAGGAAATTATAAGGAAGAGAGTGGAAGGATAGATGGTACTTGAGCTTAAGACAATAGAGATGGATCATTGCTATACAAACATTTCCCCCAATTGGTTAAAGAAAAAATATCAAATTTTTGAGACTTACTTATTTACTTACTCTATGGCATTAGAAAATGGTTTCGTTAAATCTCTAAAAGTCATGTTCAGGGAAAAATTAAATGGTAATTTTATTTATAATCTTAATCAACGCCCAGATATGAATTTTAATAAAAATCTGTTAATTGATGTTAACAAATTCTGTCATATACTGCTGTTCACTATGTCATTTGAATTAATATTTTTTCATATCCTTCTCTAGAGTCTGTGCTTTGACTCCACACTATCCAGGCATTCAAAAAACTACACTAAGTAGAAGAAAGTCGAAGAAAGGGGTTAGTGAAAACAATTACTAAATACTCACAGACTGTTCATTCACTGTCCTATAACTCCTGTTGTATTAATACAACTGAGAAGATCGTCTTCCTTTACTTGTCGCAGACAAAGGTATAAAAACTTAAGTTAGGTCAATGAGTGTTTAAGTTCAGCCCCCCTCCTCCACGTTCCGAACTTAGTCAAGATTTGTGATTCTAAACAACAACGCAGGTAGAGAATCGGTGTCAAGTTTAAACAACAGAAAATGTATGTTTTTAAAGAATTATGATGTTAGAATGACATTTCTTGTTGAAAGTTTCAATTTTTCGGTTCACTATAACTGCGGTTGATCAGGTTCACTATAAACGAAATTTTTAACGCACATTGAAATGTATGTGGGTTGGTACCAATGAATTAGGTTCACTGTAGCCGAATGTTCATTACAATCAGAGTTGACTGTATATATGTGTATAGGTTGAAAAAATATGATAAAAAAAATTAGAATTTACGCATCAGAACGAACATAAGCTATATTATAATCAGTTGCTTTGGAAAGTTCACACCTATTATTCCCAAAGAAAAAAACAAATTTTCTGGCACTTGGCATTGACAAAAATGGAAACTCTCGTATTGAATCAGTTATTTACATCATAAATTGTTTCTTACTCGCCCTTCAAACAAACATGGTCACAATTTCTGCAACTATACTTTATCCACCCCTACCTTATTGGTGTAATTATTCGGGTTAGACAGATGCTTAGACGTGGTCATTGTATTAACCCAATACGTGGGTTATCTAGCCCTCTCATGTTTTGAATGAATGGGTGATGATGTAAACTAGCCCAACATCTTAGTTACATACATTATCATTAATCTCTGTTTTATTTTCCCATCAGTAATTCAATCCACCTATAAAATAGACATAACACATTTATAAAATCACCACCTCAAGTTTCAGTCTGTTAAGCATTTTATGGCTCCTTCCTTATAAACTCTGATACTGTTATTATGGCTTGGAAATAAAGAATTTTATTAAAATCAAATATTAATTTTTTACATTTTAAAGTTAAAGGACCCAGATTTTGATTGGCATGCCATATTTTATTTGTACATCACATATAATGATCATTGTACTATTTTCTGTCCCTTTTAGGTTTTTAAACGTATATTTTTTGGTGAATGTCCTTGTTTTGGTCATTTTTAGGCATTTTTTGAATTGTTGTTAATAGAGATGGGTCAAATCCACTATTTCTCTTATCCTAATCTACATTTTATTTTCGGATCTCGAATCCGAATCCTAGCAAACTGTTAGAAATTTTAATGATTTACAAATAGACCTACATTACACAATATAGGCCTCAACTGTAAATTAAGATTTATTTCAATCCTGCTTTCAATTTTAATCAAGCTCATAGATTGGCCGAATTCAGAATAATTTAGCATTGACTTCATAGAAACAAAAGGTGAATCACCAGACGGTATAGCTATATAGAATACCTGTACATTCTTACAATCGAATATTTCACCTCATTTCCTACAGGTGAAAAATGGTGTAATTGTCATGTTGATACTAAATTATCTTCAAGATTGAACTCATTTCCACAAATAGCAATATTCCATTCATCTTGAAACGAAAGCAGTTCCCCGTTAGCTAAGCCTTCGTAATGACTATCAATAAGTCCCAAGGCCAGATATTCAAAAAAGTCTGCATCTATCTATCTCTACGTGTATTCACCCGTGGCCAGCTATATGTTTCATTCGGCCATGTTTCTTAAGCTCAAGATATAAACATCCAAATGGAACCCACCACGGGTCAGGGGAAAATACTTAGAGACACGAGGGATTCTTTACAAGAAATATTGTGTACAACGAAGTTTTAATTTAATGTGCAATAATCAAGCTATATACTCTGTTTAGGCCCGGTCTTATGACTAACGTATAAATACTGCTAGCGGGAGGTTAAAGTTATCAACCACTTTAATATCTTACGTATATTATGAGCTGGATAACTATGTGTAGAATAAATATATTTTTAAGCTGAAAACGCAAGATAGGTACGTATTGGGGGTGCGCATGCTTAGGAACCCTGCTGCTACCTCTGCAACCTGGCTAGTGGCCTCAATGCTCAACATTTGTAAAATAATGGTGGCTAAATGAGTGCGATGAAACAGATGGCATCATGTGGGTGCAGAAGCTGGGTTGTCTTGTAAGTTCTAATTTCAGTGTATGTCAAAATGTCAATAGTTTGGTATAATGTTTACAAAATTCCATTTATTGTACTCACATTTAAAGAATTTGTTCTCATCTAATCATAAATCTACAAATAGAATTGAAGATTTTATAAAACTGTAAGCAAATGTTCTAACTTTATATATAATTAGAACTTGGGTCTGTGTCTACTGAAACCGTGAACCAATATTTTAATCTAAAAACAGATGATAGGTAAAACCTCTCTAATAACAACGCGTCACTATGGCAACGCCAATTTTAACTTTCAGATAAAAGCTATCTGGTACTTAAACTTCCCGATAAAAATGTGATAGATAAATATATTTTATCGGGCAAATAAATGTTCTCTGGCAGTTATAAGACGCAATTTTAACTTATTGGCCAGATTAAAATTTATCCAGGAGTCATAAGACCGGCCTTTAGTAGTAAAATGTGTTTGTTATTCACTTTAATTGTTATAATAAATATATCTTTAATTGTTTAATATTTATCAAAAATTTGCTGTTTAATCTCGTCTGTACAGTCATTCTTAGTTTACACCACCTTGGGAAAATATTAAATAAGCTAGCAAAAGTTTAATTTCATTTACAGAATTTTCTGCAAAATGCACTAGTAATTTATTTAAAATCGCTATTGACACGGCTGAGGGTTTGCCTGATCTGAGGGTTCAGGGTTCTATTCCCTGCATGGCCACAAGTTTGCCTGAGATTAGTGGTAGGTTTAGTGGTAGTTGCCTACTGATATAGAGGTTCCGGGTTCGATTCTTGGTGACACTGGGGAACTGTACCTATGGTCTGGTTAGTTAGGCCTAAGATTTTCATTGGATCACTCTCATGATGTCATCTCTTTGTGTGTGTGACGTGTAGACAACCTCCTAGGTATACCCTGAGCAATGTTCTGTTAGCAAAGAATTATGAACACTCTTTCACCCATTATATAGCATTGTATGGGATTGGTCAAATGGAGCCAACATTTGGAATACATAAATATACTCTTCTGTTCTATAAGATAACTAAGATATAATTGTAAACAATTGATTAGTTGCTAAACGAATCATATGCCACATGTTTATTGTAATAATAGTATTCATTTCAATAGCCTAACCCTGCTAGCAATATACCTACAGTAATACAAAAAAATATATTAATAAACAATAGTTACAGCACATAAACAGGAACATACAACATAAATTAACTAAATCTGTCAATCAAAACTATGTTAATATATACTGTTCATAAAAAATAAACTTTGACTTAACTCATTCTTAGATATATTATTATTTAGTCTTGCCTTGAACATGTCTAGTGTATTAGAATTTTTCACCTCTTGGGGCAGAAGATTAAAATCTCTTATCAAATATAGATTTTTTATGTATATTTTATTTTTATTATCAAGGTAGAAAGTATTCTTTTTCCTAGTATCATGTCTATGAATATCAGAATTTAATTTAATTTTATCCCTTAAATCAAATGACATCAAGTTATTACAAATTTTGAAGATTAAACACATTGCATTAAATTTAGTCATAGTTATTACATTTACCTAACCTTGCTGATTAAGAATAGCATCAATGCTTGTATATTTTTTACATTTTAAATCTTAAGGTTATA
Organism: Timema shepardi; assembly: GCA_902151425.1. Taxonomy (NCBI): domain Eukaryota; kingdom Metazoa; phylum Arthropoda; class Insecta; order Phasmatodea; family Timematidae; genus Timema; species Timema shepardi. Next base: position 1,602 of record CABFVX010011349.1, on the reverse strand, counting down.
AATTTCTGTGTTGAGAGGGGCATTGCTTCGGCTACAAACTTCAACTCTTCAATTACAGAAGGAGAAGAAAAACGGTTTCTTCTTCAAGTTGTGGAAATGCACCATAAACGTTAACTAAAACCTAAATCGTATATTATTTTAACGAAAAATTACAAAGAAGTGGAATTTAAAAGCATATCAAACCATATTAACGTTTTTCTATGAAAATAAAAAGTGTTTAGATTAAACCGATACAAGTTTATAAATACATCGCTATTATTTTATAACTAGGGACCGGAATCATAGGCACCAAAAATGTTTAAAATAGTCAGGCAAATAGGCACTAAAAATATAGGATATAGGCACCAAAATGGGCACACACTAATCAATTTAAAATTTATTTTACTACAAGCTACTTACTACATGTAATCTACAAGCAATTCACATTACTCTGAATCACTTTATACCTTTCTAGATTTTCTCTAGTGAAATTTGTTCTGTAGTCTGATAGAATATTTTTATAGTATGAAGAGCTTCTTTCAACTTCACAAGATGTCAAGGGACAAAATTTTAAATTTGTCAATTCTGAAGAGTTTAAACTTTCCTGCTTTGCCCTCCCAAGATGTCTGATACTGCTACCATTGTTCTCCACCCAGGATTTCGTTGTAGTACTTGTTCAAGTTTGGTTGCGACTGACGAGGCAACAGGTCATGCCTTCTTGTATTGCATGCATTATCTTCACTGATTCTATTAAAGGCAGATCCCTGGCTTCCAGGGACACTATAACTCCAGGAAGGTTGCCGAAATAGCTCCTTACATGGGCCAAATCAGACACAACAGAGCTAGAAGATGTAGCAACCTTTGCCTCTCTTATTGACACAGCATCCTCTTCATCAAATGTTGAAATTACCTGAGATTATTGAGAATCAAATCATTATTTAAATTCTGAACAAAACTAACAAGCTATAATAGAATTATAGGAACAATTATTTAAGTATCTAGCTCTGATTGAATAGAAAAATGGTTTTCTTAAAAATAAACCCACACCCTTTGAATGTTGTCCATGTGGTCAGCATAGTACACTGCCGCTTGTAACCAGGTACCCCAACGTGTTAGAACTGGTTGTGGTGCAAGAGGTGTTTTCGGCAATTTTTCCCTAAATGTTGCTATGCACGAAGGAACTTTCAGAAATACTTTTTTGACAGATGAAATTACAGCATTTATAATCGGGAACTGTGCACGAATGTGTTCTGCAACTCTTAACGGTGTGTACTAGGCAGGTAACGTGAATTAGTTTTGGGTAGAACACCTTCAAACTTGCCCCAGCGTTTAGCATAAATGCTGCGCTATCTGTCAGCAGCACCATAAACTTCTCGTCATTGTTTTCTGGTGGCCAATGCACTCCTGTAACAGAACAATAAAATACATTTTTAGTCTCACAGAATTACATAGGATAAAGTTCCGAATGTAAAAATCTTATATAAATCCAACTTGCGTAGAGAATGAGAACACCTCTGGCAATTGTCGAGCTGTCAGTGACTTCAAGCACTCTTGAGGCAATCAAGTGCGGAGAACTGGGTCCTGTGGAGTCAAGTTTACTGACCACGATATTTGCGATGTATC